>CABHPH010155124.1:5707-19409 GCA_902168325.1 Peromyscus nudipes | reverse complement strand
ACACACACACACACACACACACACACACACACACACACACACACACAGAGAGAGAGCCAAGACTTATTAGGAAAATGAATGATTTTAGGTCTTGAAATAGAAAATGTAAGATAAGCTCAGGCCACAAGGAAGCAGTTAAAGACTAAAAGGGACATGTTCAAAGGGCATAAAATGCAGTTTGAAAGGGTCTCATGGGCCAAATTTGGGATAATTTGAGCATCAAAATAATGGTTGCAATTGATTATAAAACACTGACTGAAGAAAACCCCATGGGTCCTTAGTGATCGTCACAGAGAGGGATTTACTTCCCACCATTAGGAGCAATTATTGTACTAACCCTTTTCTGTAAAAACTGGTCATTACAGTTCCTTGTTAAGAACTATCAGCTAGTGAGAGAATCACCGCAGTCACCACCATCTTGCAACCCCCACTGAAATGGCAGTGGTCACCAACGGGTGCCTGCATGGTCCCAAACCAGGTCTCCGCGGTACGCACACACATGGTAGACGGGCAAAGCACAGGGTGCTGTGGAAAACTGCCTGGAGCAAGCTCAGTTGCTCTTACTGGGGACAGCCGAGAAGGATGTGGAGGTTAGGCAGCACCTGGCATTGCCTGTCAACTGCTTAAATGAAACCAATGGGACCTGGGATTATTTAGAACTGCCTTCCACAGGACACGGGGCCAAGATCAACAGTATCATAAGACAACAGCTACACTTGCATTTGGTCCCTGAGCGGATGGATAGGAGTGCTGTGTTTATGCAGAGCAACATTATCTGTTCCTGAGATCCACGCTGAGCTGTTAAGGGTGAAGAGTCATTCTTCCAACTTTAATGTGTATCTGAGTTCTTGTCATAATAAAAAGGGGGAGATAGTTCAGTTGGTGGAAGTATTCACCACACAATAATGAGGACCTAAGTTCAATTCCCAGGACCCAGTTGTGGAGACACACAAATATACACACATGCAATCCCAGCCCTAAGGAGGTACAGACAGATAGATATGGGGCTTCCTGCCCATCCAGACCAGCCTACTTGGCAAACCCAGGCCAGTGAGAGACCCTGTTTCAAAACACCAGAGGGAAGGCTCCTGACGAAAGGAAAGCAAAGGCTGACCTCTGGCCTTTAGAGACTGTGCACACACAGGAAAATGTGTACACACAAAAACCCTATTGTTTAAGTCATCCAAGCTGCAGTACTTTGCTCTGCTCACCCTATCCAATTGGACAATAATGAGAGAAATGGTTATTTGAAGGTCCCTGTATCTCTCGAAACCAACTCACTTCCTTTTGTGCCAATTAGCCAATCACACTGGACCGTGAAGTTGAGCTTCCACCAATGAGGTAAGAGGCAGTCACCACCTACATTGGGGAAAAGATGGAAGCCACTTTGGTAAGTGTGTTTGCTAAACCAGTTTGGATTCTAACACTCCCCTTTTGCAAAAAGAAATCACCCTGCCGAATTACTTTCGCTTTGTCTGTGTGTTCTTTGGTTCAGCACCAAGATTATTCTTTCCCCAGCAACAAGAAAGAGTTTCAGGTCGAAGCGGAAAACTGGACCTTACACAAATGCAGGGACAGTCTCGGCTCCCTTGTGACATCATCCACCCACTGACACAGACTGCTGGGAGTCTTCAGGATACTCCAAGTGTGGTGTGCATGGTGGGTGGGAGCTGAGAGCGCTTCCCTAGCAGGATGCCAACACGTCTGCTTCTTGAGCTGGGGAGTACCCCAACTTCTGCAATTACAGACTCCCTCTCGTGCACCCACAGGACTCCTCTGAGAGCCAGACATGTCTGGGGACATCCCTAGCAGCCTGCGAGGAATCCTGGGGGAGAGACACTTAAAACACACAAATCTGTCTGCTGTTGAGTGATCAGACATTCAGATTCCCTACCACTGCAGTGCAATGCTTTAGACTCAGCTCTCCTTGAGATAAAAGAAGCATTCTCACATCACTGTGAGAGGGAGCCCACTGAATATTTCTTCAATACCATGAGATTTCTACCTGTGGGGAATGGAGGAAAATGAGGATAAAACCGTAAGAAGTGAGGCCCTGGCTTTTCTCACATCCCTGGAACCATGCCTACATTCTCAGAAAGATGGTCAGTTCTAGACTCTGAGAAGGCAAATGCTGGGGAGGGTCTTACAGATCCCCCCCCAGGGCTTTGCCTGGTATTTAAAGGCACTAAGCCTATCTGGGAAGAGCTGGCCCCAAGAGTATGTGGCCATTTGTGTAGCCCAAGTGTCTCAGGGATACAAGATACCTCCCGTGAAGAATGGCTGCTCCAAGGTGCAGGAGAGGGCCTAACACACTGTACACTCAGTTCTTCAGTGAGGGGAACCTGCACACAGATCACAAGCTTACTTCCGGTGCAGAAAAGTACTTTTCCCACGCTACTCACATACTAAGGCTTCTCCCTGTAGCCTATCCCTCTTGATAAGTCTGAATCTTCCAAGAGTACCAAAGCACTTCGTTCCAGGTTTATTTTTAGATCTTAAATGTACCCCCAAAGGCCTGGGTGTTGAAGCTTGCTCTCAGAACAGTTATTGGGATATAGGAGGATCTTTAACAGGTGGTGCCTAGTAAGAGGTCAGGTGACTGGAGTCATGCCCTTGAGGGGGGTGGTGAGACTCCCCCTTTCTTCCTCTGGACATCACTTGACAGCCATCAAGTGAAGTCTTGCTCACAACACACCCCTGCTGCGATGTGCTACCTCACCACAGACCCCGAGCAATGGGTTCAGTGAATCGTGGACTAACACTTCCAAAATTGTGAACCAAGATCAAGCTCTCCTTGGATGTTTTGTTACTGTGGCAGAGAGCTGGCACACACCCTCAACTCCAAACTCACACTGGAGCTGAAAAGCAGTCTACCTTCCTGAGAATATTTGACAAACCTCAGACAGCTCTGAGGTGACGCGACTTCCCAGGGATCCACACATCTGTCCCCTGCTGTACCCAACGCTAAGGTGACTCAAACTACATCCCTCATTTGTCCTCTCCTGTGAACTGCAGGGTGGTCACCTGCTCCTCCTAGGCTACATGCTGGGCTGCCCTTCCTTCCTATACAGAAAGGCTACAGCGACATCCTCAGCCCCCGGACCATGGACCACCTAGATCTTCTGAATCATTTTCAGTGTTACCCAGTTTCCCCAGATGCCCAGCCTGGAGTCAAACCTGGCGGCCACAGGACAAAGTCCCCTTTCTACGAGACTCACCACAAAGGTATATGAACCGCCACTACAACAGACCACTGTTCAACGGTCCTCATCGTTCTCACTATTTGGTCAAGGTAACTGAGGAAGGACCACGCCCCTTGCAGGCCTCTAGCCACATGGAAAACACATTTGCTTTTAGCTTCATGATGCATTCCCAACGACACCTAGTACATGACCAGACAGTGTTCCCCAACTCACTCTACCACTGCACGGCACCCCAACCGGGTGACATGTGCAGCCAAGTCAAGCATCTAGAAATGTGTGCTGAAACCAAAATCAAACCAGCTCTATGCAGCCCTTCCTTCCTTCATACAATCCTCAGTCATTCCCAAAGCTTTCCCTGGTGGTCTCAGCTTCCACACACCTGCTATCTCTTGGTCATCCTCTTTAGTGGTCTAGTCTACCACACCAGGCCACACCCCTCACCTTTCCCTAGAGCCCCCCAAACAAACTCGCCCACCCCCTGCTTCCTCCCATGGCGTGCCCGCGCTCTCACCCACACCAGAAGACTAGGTCCTACATTCTTCCTCTTCCCTGTCTGCCCACCCCACCAACAGCGCCTGGGACATCAACCTCGATAATGGCAGGCTGAAACCACCCGCCTGCCCCTCCACTGCCGCTAATACAATCCACCTCCATCACCCCTGATGGAATTGCTGGCCATAGCTGAACTCTCACCACTCACAGACTTCCTCATGGCCCAACCACCACCCTGCCACCTTCCACTCCTGTTCATGCTCTAGTCTTTCAAAAGCTCTTCCAGAAAACACCCTAACTTTGCAGGCCTGGAGGTCAATCAAGCCATCTCCCAGTAGGGCACCCCCTATTGTTCCCATGCTAGCTCAAGCCTTTCCCTTCGCTCTCCCGCCAGTTATTTCTCTAAGAGGCATCCACCGTCCACCTGCACTTTCAGATTGAGCCACTGTCCCAACACGACTGCTCTCTGGAGTTGGACTGGAGGCATTTGGAGCTTTCGGAGGAGCTGGGTTCGGCTTCCACGTGACAGGTTACCTCATCAGTCTCTCTTGTGTATAAAGTGGGACAACGATCACCCGCTTCGTGGGAAGGGGAGGTCATTAAGTAACATGAAAAACGCCCGACAAAGGTGGTAGTATTTGCTGCAGAGCAAACATGAACAAACTCTCAGAGGTCACCTTGAACAAGACTCAGCTAAGGTACCGTTCTAAAGGCCATGGGAAAGGAAGGTGCCTGCTGCGTCTGAGGTAGGAGAAGTGGGGGTAGGTGTTCTGACAGTGCTGTCCAAATGTCCCTTCCACACCCAATTGCTGCTAACACCCTATTGCTGCTAAGCTCGGTGTGTTGTGCGGCGTCTCTCCCTTCTTCCTCGTTTTTGGCTGGAGTCCGCGCCATCTGTGAAATTACACTGCAGAGGCCAGGTTCCCAATGATTTCAATAAGACCTCAGGGAGTCAGAGCTAAACATATGTCTCCCGAAAACATAAAGTGATTCATACGCTTTCATCTATTAATTGGGAAAGCAGGCTTTTTTTACTCAGTGTCTAAATTCTTACTAACAGTGAGAGAAATGTCTTTCCACGATGCGTGGCACAGTGACATCATCAGACATGTCGGGCTTCTCTAGACGACGTGTGGAGTGACATACGAGCCTCAGAGAGTGAAGGGGGTAGTGGGTTTTAAATAAAAATAGAGGTTGAATGTATGAACTCTGTAGACTTTGGTAACTGATGAGTGTTAACTCAGAGAGTGGCTTAAAACCAGACATTTGCTTTCTCATAGGCTAGAAAACTGAAATCAGGGAGCCATCAGGGGCATGCTCCTGAGGGCTCTAGGGACTGTCTTTCCGGACAAGTCCTAGTTCCTGGTGGCCCTCTGTAAGACTTGATGTTCCACGGGTGTGGCTGTACCTTCTGTGGCGGCGTGACCTTCCACTCGGTGTCCATTACATGTATTTACTGGGGGTAGGAGGCACACCGCAGTACTCACACAGAGGTCCGAGGAGAAACAGAGGGTCTCTCCTTCTACCACGTGGTTTGAAGGGCTCTCACTCAGGTCAAGCTTGTCAGCAGGCGCTTTTAACCCCGAGTTATCTCACCAGGTCTCATTACCTTATAAAAAACACTAGTCATTGAACTTAGGGCCCGGTCTAATTCATTATAAGAGAGCAGATCGGCAAAGGCCTCATTGTGAAAAAGGTCACACATTGTGAGCCACCAGGTGGATATGAATTGGGAGGAGGGTGAACCCTCAGCCCACGATAGAGACGGTGGAGGAAAAGCTGAGAAACTGCTACAGTCATCAAAGCCAAAAGAGCCGCAAAGGCTTTGACTCGCTATCAAACGCTTCTTCTCTCTGAAACCAATCCCGAAGGACCACTGGTGGCTTCCAGGAATGACACTCAGAGAAGGGGCTCATGACTGAAGAGGGATGCCCATCAGGACACGGGATACAGGACTGGAGATGAACTCCATCGATCCATGCTCCCTGGCCTGTCCACTCTACAAATGAAGACGACGACTCTCACAGGTTCAAGCCAGACCTCTACCTAGCAGAGGAATCAGGGCTAGAACTCAAATCTTCTGAGGCCAAACCAGACAAGCAGCCCTGCCTGTGGGTACCATGAGATGGTCAGCCTTGTCTCATTAAACAAGCTAGTGGCAGTGAACAGACGCTAAGAGCTAGCTGAAGTTTTCCATCCAGATAAACAGGATACAACCTCTCGGAAAACCATTTTCTAATCTTGATTTCAAGAATACAAAGCAAACCAACCAACCAACCCGCCTTTCAGGAATATCAGTCACACCCCTACCACCATGCAGGAAGAGTCCGGGATGGCTTCACCTAGCTGTAAATGACAGTGTGAAGCAACATGGAGGCACAGAGACAAAGAGAAACACAGCCCATGGTTCCACTGTGGGCAGAGTCCTGCCCAGGCAGGCAGGGAACGTCTGAGACAAACTGCCAGTGTCAGGGTCCACAGGGGCAGAGGACAAAGCCAGACTGAACGGCATTGTTGATGGCTTCCTGAACAGTGAAGGAAGGCACTGGGAGAGCTTTAAAGTACAAGGTTTCATGCTCCGTGGAGGAACAATACTGGTGAACTCTGTGCATTTTACCAGGGAAGACAACTTTCTACTCTACCTTGGCTGGCAAGGCGTTCAATCTCAACAAATAAACCAGGCAGGTCTAAGAATTTGGAGCATTGCTTTCCCTTGTCTCTGCAGGGTTTGTCTATTTCCAATGGCCCGTTGACAATGTATCTTACGTCGTGTGGGAATCCCTATTAAAAGGACATAGAGAGCTGGGGAGCCGACCCGAGGGTTTTGTAAAAGCACTTACTGTGCATGTATGGGGACATGGGTTCAAATCTCCTGTAACTCATGTAAAAGCCAGATGTGCAGTATAGTGTGAGCATATGTAATCACAGCGCTCCTACAGGGAGAGGGGGGACAGTGGCAGGAGAACCTCTGGGTGCCTAAGAGCCAGCCACACTAGCTGACACAGCCCAGCAGATAGACCGCAGGAACCTTCTCAAACAAGGTGGAAGGGGAGGACCAACATCCAGGGTTGGCCTCTGACTTACGCACCCACCCACCCACACCTCCCCCTCTTCCCCCCCCCCTCTCAGACAGACACACAGACAGATAGATTAGACAGATAGAAAGAAAAGGAAGTACAATATAAAGTTATAAATATGGTATTAGGAAGTATTAGCCAATGTCTATATGTAGGGTTCTGGGTCCAAAAGCTTTAATTCTATTACCTGGAACTTCAGTTAGACACATCATCGCTGGTCTTTTCCAAAGGGGCTCAAACACCCAACACTGGAAATTGGATCCTCCCATCCTTTCTCCTCCACCCAGCAAGCCCATACGTATAGGTTCACACGCAAACACCCTGACTGCCCGAAAGCATCAGGAAGCATGGAGAGTGAGTGAGCCAAACACTCAGATCTCCAAACGAAAGAGTGTCTGGGGGATCACCAACCCCAGATTTATCTTTTAATTGTTTCCTATGAAAGTAACACTCCTTGAGGCCTCTGGGGAGAAACTGAAGGCATCCCCAAGGCATCGAGAGTCACCTGCTTCCTGGTGGAATGCAGCAGACCTGATGAAGTCACCTCAACCAAGTAGCCTCTAACTGGGGCAAAGGTGAGCCATATTGTATCAGCTGCCATAACAAAGTGCCACAGCCTGACTGGGCGGATCACACACAGACACTTCTCACCGTTCTGGAAGCTGAAGTCCAGCTGGCAGATCCACTTGCTGATAAGAACGCTTTCCCTGGTACCCAGACAGCTGCTGCCTGCCATCTTGCTGTCCTCACATGGCCTTTGTCTGTGTGTGTGCACGAGACCACACAGGTGAGAGGGAATCCTCTCCCTTCCTCTTTGTATGAGGAGACCAGTCTTGGCCCCCTCACCTCTTACCAAACCACCGATCTGGTCCAAACACAACCATTCTTGTATCTTCATTTGACTTCACCTCCGAAAGCCCTACCTCAAACGCACAGAGCTTAGGGACCCTCCGTATAAATTTTGGAAGGACACAATTTGGCCCAGAGCACCAACACACACACACACACACACACACACACACACACAATGGCCATGCGTGTGCCACTTACTATGTCTGTTGTTGCGTAGGGATTACACTATTATGTCCCTCTTTAAACAACCATAGGAGAGAATCCTGATTCCCGTATCACAGACGGAAATGCAAAATGGTGATCTTGCTCAAGGACACACAGGAACCAAGGAGCCAAGGACTCAGACCTGTGTCTCTGACTCGAATGTCTGCCTGCCGTCCAATCATCTGTGACGTTCTTCAGTCTGTTAGTGGCAGAGCACCATAAAGCATGGCACAAACTGATCGGCCAATGATGGATGCCAAAGCTATAGAGAATTTAAGACTGGAAACGGATTCCTTAGAGATGGGCTCCACGTGGGGCCCATAGGAAAGAACTGGCCTGGACAGACAGACAGTGATGACAGGCCTCGGAAAGCAAGTGAGAACCACAGAATGTAACAGGGTGAAACTCTCTGCAGGGTAGCGCCAGGCCACCTGCCCGCTTCGGTGGCTCCACTATAGAGAAACAAGAATCAAGGCAGGAAACAGGTATGAGGGGGGTGGGGTGGGGGAGGGGAGACAGGTTTTGAGGGGTCTTGCTGATGACGTAACCAACTCTACCACACAGGTGTAGTTTGAAAGCGTCGTGTGCGATCTTAGCAAATACACCATGGAAGCCTCGCAGAAGCGACCCCAGCTGAGGCACTCGTCTAAGCAAAGTTCTTTCCAATGATACAATTTTATAAAATAACATTTTTTTCCAATTTGCAAATCCTAAAAAAAGAAAAAAAAAGAAAAAAAGAAAAAGAAAAAAATCTGTTCTGGTATTGCTTTTTCAAAAATGAGACAGATAGAAATGCATTCTCTTAAATGAGGAAAACTGTTACTCTAAGAAAATGATAGAGCAGCGAAACACACTCGTATATTTTTCAATCAGAAGACTATGTTCAGGGATTTTCTCTAAGCGGCTTTTCCCCCCCTTTTTGAGGAGGAAAAAAAAAGGAAATCCCAAAACACCAAGCAGACAATTTGCTTTTTCTTCAAACTGACAAGCAGTATCATTTTGTATTAGGTGGTAGAGAATTCTTATTATTGAATGTGCCTTTATTCTAGGGGGGAAAACCTAGCAAAATAAAATACCAGGTATTAAAGAAAATAAAAATGGTCCAAAGAAGCGCCGGAGTAATTGAATCAGTTCCTACGACCAAATCTCCAGAAACGGCCTGAGTGGGGGCCTTCAGCGCTGCTTTGAGAGGGGTACCTGAAGGGTGGGAGCCAGCCCAGTGGAGGAAGCAGGCCCTCTCACAGGCCAATCCAGATCTCTGGAGTCCTTCCCTCAACAGCCCCTGTACTTACTACTTCAGAGAGCAGCCCAATGGCTGAGCTGAAGGAGCCACTGTTTCCAGAGAGTCTGCTCTCCAGCCCTTAAGGTGAACACTGGATCCAGCTTGCCGTATTCCAGGGGGCTGGTATGTAGGAAACTGTATTTTTTTTTTTTTTTGCTTGTTTGTTTATCGAGACAGGGTTTCTCTGTATAGTTTTGGTTCCTGTCCTGGATCTCGCTTTGTAGACCAGGCTGGCCTTGAACTCACAGAGATCCACTTGGTTCTGCCTCCCAAGTGCTGGGATCAAAGGCATGCGGCCACTGCCACCTGGCAATAAACTGTATTTACTTACGCTCAGTCTCTTTGGGCACATTTCCATGACTGAATTAAAAAAAAAAAAAAACCTTAAGAGAAAGGGGTCATGAAGGAAAAAAAGAAATAAGAAGGAGGACATGATGCTTCTAGGTATGGTGGAGGAGAAGGTTTATTGTAGGTATGAGGGAGAAAACAGCCAGAGGCATCTGAAGAGTCCAGAGTGAACATGGCTAGTCGGAGCCGGGTCACGAGAACAAAGAGAGGCAGGGAGAGCAGAAAGAAGCTGCTGACCGAGAGGAGCAGTCTGGGCCAACGGACTGGGGTAGCCAAAATGACTAAGTTATATAGGGGGAGGGGAGGCCCCACCCAGTCTCTGGGCTGGAGATTAGGGTACAGGAGGGGTATGCCAGCCAGGAGGACCCTATAACAGGTAGGAACTGCGGGATGCTGGAAGAAGCTGGCAGCTAGCGTTAGCTTTGATATGCCAATAGGCACCTCAGTTTGTCCCAGGTTTGAGACCTAACAAAGTCACACTGAACCTACGCCAGCTTCCCAGTACTGGCCCTGCCTGGCCTTGCCTCTCAAAGACAGGGGTGAGCCCCATCCTCCAAAAGCAGCCTGCGGGGCGGGGCCAGAGCACAAGTGCCTCTCAGAAATAACAAGCTATTACCAAACTCAACAAAAGTGCCTTCAGATGCTCAGTAAACTGAGGTCATGCAAACATTGTATCATCAGGAACAAAGGAGTCAATACATTCAAAACTCCAGAGGACTCCCGCCAGGCCCGCCAGGCCCGTCAGGCCTTCCATTCCGTACCAAGAGTCCATCTGACTCTGGCTTTCACGGTTGTGCAAGCTGGATCTCGTGACTTCATGCTCCCACCCAAAGGACTGCTTGTGAAAGAAGATGCTCCCCACACCAGAGCTGCCCTGACTCCACAGAAGGCACCTTTACTGAATTTACCTCTTTCGAGACGCTGGACAATGAGTACTCTGGAGTGTTATGCTAGCCAATATACAGGAAGCAAGGACCATCCTACAAGTTCAGGGCACTGACCTTGGACAGGACAACAGAGGCCAGTCAGGGGAAGCAGGTGACCCTAGAGGACTACAGAGGCCAAAGCTTGGCCTAGAAGCACCCCAAAAGCAACCCAGGACGTCGTGAGTACACCGTGAGAGGAAGGATGCCTCCCCAAAAATTCAGTGGACCTGGACTTTGGCAGGGTAATTTTCTGAGTTTTTAAAATAGGGTAGCACCTTTTTAAATCTGCAAACCAATCAAACAACCAAGCCATTCCCCTATCTTGCCCTGACAGGGGGGAAAAAAAGCCTTCTCAAATGCTGCTTTCATCTGGTGGGGAGCGGGGGCTGAAGGAAGGATGTACGCTAACACACTGGAAAAATCATTTACAATACGAAAGGACAGTTTGAGTGCTTGGCACATAAGCAAGGGTCCCAGACAGAGCTCCATGCACAGACTACCATGCCATGCACCTTGCACCAGGTACATGGAACCCTCCAGCTCTCCCTGCTCATCATCAGTGCCTGTGGACCCGTGAGGAAACCCACCCAAGCCCTCTGCCCCTCACTCTATGGCTTCTTCCTTTTAGTGCAAATACAGTCAAGTTCCAAACAAACTCCCTCGAATAGACAGTGTGAGGAGCCAGATAAGGACTAGGCTCAGGACACAGACCAAGGTCCAGACCCAAATCTACCACCAGCCCCACTGAGTAGCTACAAACACCTCTCTCAGCCTGGGTCTGCCACCTACTTGAAAGGACACAGTCCCACCTGCTTCAAGTCCAAGGACCTTTCCTGAGGGGCGTTGGCATTCTCTGTGCGGCCAGTCTTGGCACAGGGGGGCATCCTTACCCTTGCTACTTCTTTTACTACTGTATTTGCTTCCTAGGGCCACAGTCACAAAAGACTGCCAAGGCTAGTCAGAAGTGTATTTTCTAATAGTTTCTAATAGTTCTAGAAGCTTGCCCCTAACCTCACATGGCATTCTCTCCTGTGTCTGGGTGTCTCTCTTCTATACCTAAGTAGAGACCGTCCCAACCCACTTAAGCATGATTACATATTCAAAGACCTATTTCCAAAGAAGGTCGCATTCACAGGGACCAGAGACTTGGAAGGCAACAAATACATCTTGCTGAGCTGGGCGGTGGTGGTGATGCACGCCTTTAATCCTAGCAGTTGGGAGGCAGAGACAGGCGGATTTCTGTGAGTTCAAGGCCAGCCTGGTCTACATTGTGAGTCCAAGACAGGCTCCAAAGCTAGAGAAACCCTGTCTTGAAAAATAAAAAAAAAGAAAAAGAAAAAGAAAAAAAGAAAAAAAAAAACACATCTTGCTGAGGAACTCAACTTAGCCCTCAAGTCTCACTTAGGAAAATAAACGCAAAGCACCCTGGGAACTCCAACAGTGAGATCATGTGACTAAGCTCCTGTCTGAATGTGTGATTTATAATCCCATGTGGTTGTCTCCAAAATGCTGACGATAAGCATCGCCCATGATCCGCCATGGCCCAGAGGAGCTCCCCCAACAAGCCTCCACCTCTCCACACCAGGGAGAAATAAACGGCACAAAGTGTATCAGCCAAAGACCTCACACGGGAGGGAGATCAGCCAGGACTGCCTTCAGAGAACTCAAGGTAGGTAACACGATAGCCATCGGGCAATCACCCACGCCTGCAGAGACCGCAGGCCTGTCCTCACAGAGGCGGAGAGGAGAGAGCCACAGCTACCAAGAACCAAAGGAGAACTGGCAGTTCAGAGGGCCAACCTGTCTAGGGCAGGAACTTTCGGAGGCCCAACTTCACCTAACAACCTACCTGTCTGTGATAAGCAGACAACTCTAAAGAGTGTAGAGAGAGTGGAGGGGGCAGAAATGGCAACTCAGAGTGAGCCCTTGGTCGATGTGCCGGACTACAACATCTGGCCAGACGTGTGTGTGTGTGTGTGTGTGTGTGTGTGTGTGTGTGTGTGTGCGAGCGCGCGTACTATGGGGCCTGCATGGTGACAGCTGGCCTTAGAACTCCAGTAGGAAAGGAGGAAGAAACTTGATGTCACTGTCCTTATCAAAGCCAGGGGTCCCTTAAGGCTTCACGTTCAGAAGAGCTGGCTCTGGCTCCCACCTGCTGACCGGACAACACAGGCAACGGGAAAGCTAGCTGGTCCCAAGGACTTGCCCGAGATCACTGAGCTGGTCCATCTGAGTCAGCTCTAGAACCGGGATCTCCTGACACGAGGCCAGCACACTGAGTCACCTACACTTTCCCTACCATCAGTCTGCGCAAAAACCCGGGGACAGCAGTCACTCCTCTGCCCTCCTAGAGCACGACCCAAGGAGCAAGGGCACACGATGCCTTACACAACCACTACCTCCGGGTGGGCTATGCCCTCATCTTCCTCCACTGTGCCTGACACAAGCCTGTTCTAATGCATTAGGTCCACACTGGCTGAATGAATGAATGAATGAATGAGTTCTAAGAAGTTTAGGGTACCACTTAGGTGTCATACCAGTACTGTTAACTTAGGAGTCTCATTTCTGGAAAAGAATCTTCTCAAATGTATCACTACAGATGGAGGAAGTCCTTAAAAATAAGCCAGAGACCAAAACTAATCAACAGAGACTTCATCAAAACAGATATTCAGGTAAAACTTAAAAAAACAACAACAACCAAACAAACAAATACCTCCATGGGTCACACTTGCCTTTCCTTCTAAGAAATTTTAGCGTTCTCTACCTAATACCAGAAGGAACAAGCACGCCCTGTGCTCGCAGGAAGGACCCGTGTGCATTTCACCAGTCCTGCGTGCCAACTCACAGGTGACATAACACCACATCCAGACTCGGGCAAAGACTAACCTTCCAGGACATCCTGTGCAATTCATGAAACAGAGAATCACACGAGTCTGAGCAGTCTCAGAGGTCACCACAGAGATGATAAATCACTTATAAAGACAGAGGACATTTGACAATTCCATGAAAAAGATACACAAAGGAACACGAAGCACATGGAAATATCACAAGGTCGTGTCCTTTCCCGGTTAATCAGAGTCCTTAAAGGAAGAGAGAAAAAAAGAACCTGGCTAAGGCAGGAGAGCCAGTCCTCTGCATAACCGTAGGTGTTTAGCAACTGCTTTCCCTCCACAGAACTTCGACCCTTCATGTATTAACCCTACGTCACCCTCTAGGATCCCAGCAAAACTCCACTAAAGCCTTAAAGAGAATGTCATCAGCCAAGGTGATGCACACCAGTTCACTTTAACGGGGGCAGACACACCAGTTCACTTTATC
>CABHPH010155123.1:29314-68867 GCA_902168325.1 Peromyscus nudipes | reverse complement strand
AAAAAAAAAAAAAGGCTACTATAGAAAGCACATATTTTAGAATATCTCCCACCTTTGCCCATGCCCAATCTCCCAGACCTAGCTTAAGTCGCACAGACTGTGTGCTGCTGCAGAATAATGAGTTCCCCAGAACCTTGCTAATCAGCACCATGCCCACACTGCCAGGCCTCCCTGGGGTCATGCAACTGTGTACCAGCTCAAACAAGTGAGACCCACAACCCCATCTGACATGCACTTCTGACACTCACAGAAGGCTCAGCTGAAGAGATGCCTCTCTGTTATCAACCCCGCCTGGCACATTCCCCAGAACCTCACCTGCCCATGCCATTCTATGCTCCCTGGCTTATCCTGAAACACAACTTTAGCACCAGCAAAGATTCATGTTTGCATGATTTCTTGGGACAACATGAAAAGATCAAATGTGTGAATTTTAGGCATTATAGAAGAAGGATCCCAGGTAAACAGCATAGACCAGAAATCTTCATTCGACAAGATCATAGAGGAAAATTTCTGCAAATCAAGGAAGGACATCCATATAGACACAAGAAGCACACAAAATACCAAATATGACTATAAAAGAACACACTTGGCATGTTATAAAATATAGAACAAAGAGAGGGTACTGAAAGAAAAAACCACAAATTAGAATAACAGTTGACTTCTCAGTGTCTCAATAGAAACTTTAAAAGACAGAAGAGCTCTCTTATTTCTGAAAGTCCACAGATGCCAACTCAGGCTTCTTTACACAGAAAACCTGTTTTGCAGGAAAAATAAAAACATGGGAATAATTTTTAAAAGGAGAAAAAGAGTAACAGACCAATTTCTTTGGTGAAAAAAATTTAAGAGAGCATAATATTGACTTTATGGAATGGAAATTAAATAACAAACAGGGTAACAAATAAGCCACATGTTAAATCAAGAAAAAAAATTTTAATTCCTAAAAATAATGAAAAATAAAACACACACAACAAAAGCTCTGAAAATCTTAAAAATAGTCAAAGGTGGGAAATTTATAACTCTAATTGTATACATAAAAAGAGCCAAAAAAGCAAAAACAAATGACTTAATGTTACAAAAATAAACCAAACACAAATACAGTAGATAAGAAATAATAAAATAAAAGCAGAAATTAATGAAGCATAAACAAAGGAAAACATAATAATACTAAATTTGAGAGATATTTTTAAAATAATATATTAACAAAATTGACATAATCTTTGCCCAATTAACCAAAGAAAAGAGAGACTCGACTTAACAGAATCAACAATGAACAGGGAAACATTACAACAAAGGAACACCCAGTGCCAATGTTTTCTAAGCACAGGCTAGGTGGGATCAACCACAAAGAGTTTTCATCTAACAAGATTTGGGTTGGATAGTGGGAGGTGGTAGGGATGGGGAGAACAACTAGGATGTGAGTGAAGGGAACCAGAATCAACAAAGCCATAGAGGAGCCAAAAAAAAAAAAGGTGACAACAGTTACAGCAAGTCTCAGGTTGGGGATAAGCCAGTCCTGGAGAGTAGACAGTTAAGGAGGATGAAATATGAGGTTAGATTCCAGCCTTACAATAAGAAGAGATCTCTTCATCACTTGCTGCACATCAAAAAGGAACTGAAACAGCAAATTTGCAGAGGAGAATCAGATGAGCTCGATAGGAACAGTTTACAGACTTGCTGCGGAACAGTGCCAATATAAAAACATGCCCAGTCTCATTATCAACCAGTGGTATCTGAGAACAGAGAAGAAAACACTTTCCCTGAGACCATCCAAATGGAACCAGCATGACAATGTGCAGTACTGAGGAAGGTGAGACACAGGGAAACCTAACGGACCATTCACAGAAGAGCAGTTTCTCCTGATGCTCAGGAGAAATCTGAGTATGAAACCTTTGACCAGACCAAAAGCTGTCTTCTTATTGTTACTGAGTAATTTCAAATTTCTAAATATTTTAAACTGTCATCACTGTAATTAAAAATATAGTGGAACTATATTTCACAAAATTCTGCTATATCAAACATTACTGAGAAGGTTTGGGGAATGCTTTTATTCAGTAAGAAAAATATTAAAACATTATTTCAATAATGAAGAAAAACAAATAGATTTTAAAAACAAATATAAATGAACAATTAATATACAAAACATAGATTCTATATCTAAAACAAGAATAAACATTGTAGCATGAATCTTAAAGAGTCTTATTAATAAAATCAAACCCGGGGCCAGTTATTGGGGTGAAATGCTGGATGGTCAGAGAGACAGAACAAGCCACAGCTAACCTCACCTGGCCAACTTCTCAACTGGTCTTGTTTCCTCAGACTGGAAGCTTCTGTTTCCTCATATCAGAATGGCTCTCAGCTGAACTGTGCTGCTAGAAGCCTGAAAGCTTAACCAGCCAAATGCTTCTAGTTTCTGGTCCTCACGCCTTATATATCTTTCTGCCTTCTACCACCACTCCCTGGGATTAAAGGCGTGTGTCACCATGCCTGGCCGTTTCTAACGTCGCCTTGAACTCACAGAGATCCAGAGGGATTTCTACCTCTTGAGTGCTAGGATTAAAGATGTGAGTGCCACCATTTTCTACCCTTTGTGTCTAGTGGCTGTTCTGTCTCTGACCCCAGATAAGTTTATTAGGGTGTACAATATTTTGGGGAACACAATACCACCACAAAATATTCTTTGATATTTGTTATTGTTTTCATCAGTTACTCACACATATATGTAAAGATGAACGTGGAAAGGAGTTTATTTGCAGCATTGCAACAGTGAAAAAATGGAAAATAAATTGGTTATCAATAGAAAGGATTTATTATGGCTTACCGTCTGTCTAGATTAATTTCCTGTTGCTGACAAAAATTAACTAAAAGCCTTTAAACAATTACAGTTTATTATCTTACAGTTTTGTAGTTCAGACACACACAGTTTCACAGACCAAAACTATGATGCTGTAAGTTGGGTTTCTAGTTGGAGCTTTATCAAGGTCTCTTCTGCTGTTAGGTTAAGCAATGAGGTCACTTTTCACTACTGGATGTAAAATCAAGGTTTTTTCGGAGCCATCTCTCCAGCATCCCATCTTTATATTACGATGTGCAAAGTTTAATCTGAAAATAAAATCAGCAAAGGAGAAAGTGTAAAGCAGAGCAAGCAGAGACAAACGTGTGTTGGAGAAATGCCTGCGTTAAACACCAGCAACAAAGGAAAAACTAACGAGGAGATCAACCAGAAACCTGCTATAAGCACTGGAGTCATATCTCAAGGCTCAAATAAAAGGAAGAGGATGATTAATGAACAGGTTTCCAGGCTCTAGAGATGCTGTAAGGAAGCTTGTAACACTTTGGAACTGCCTTACAATGAGCTGAGAAAGTTTAAGTTGTTTGTTGTTGTTGTTGTTGTTGTTGTTTTTCAGTTCCTGCTTCACTATGGATGAGGATTTTTCTTTAGGATGCCAAATCATCAGTACTGATAGCCTGTCTCTTGATGCCACACCATCTCCCACAGCTTCAGAAAGCCATGAAGCAGAAAGTACCAGGAACTTCAGGGTACAGGAATTGTCCCCCAGAGACATTGGCATCTTCTATAAGTGGAGTTGGATACTGGGAAATAACAGATGAGCTTCCCTGGTCCACAGTATAAAATAAACTCTGTTAGCAGTGGACACCAGCTTATCACAGAATATTCAGGCCCTCAAATCTACACTGGCATCTGATAGAGACTGGAGGCCACCTCATGTCACCAGGTTCCACTGCCACAGATACATCTTCTTGCATGTCAGGGCCTTCTATCTCCTCTTGGAGAAATCTAAAGCAATAGGTTAACCATTTCTGCATAATTTTAAAGAAATATGAGGTAGTCCAAGTCATCCTTCTTCTCAGAGAACCTGTTCCAATTAGAATCTGACCCAGATAGTGAATTAAGAGTCGGATACCATTTTCTACCCTATCCCAAATCCCCTGAGTCAGCGCCACCAGCTGTACCCTTCCTTCCATAGGATAAGAAGCACCCCCCAACAGCTGGGCTTCTAAAAGACCTGCCTTGACACACACCCGATTTCCAAGAATGAAGCATTAAACGTTTCCCTTTATTTTAAACATAAATATATGTATAGCCTACTAAAAGTTGTCCTTTTCTTTAACTTTAACAATAAAACCAAGTAATATAAAAGAAAACAAAAATCATGTGCACTCCTCAATATGCACCACCACTGTGCCAAGTTGCCAGCCTTTCTGAAGAGGACTTCAATTACCACTCAGAGGAGCTCGGCAAGTGCAATGGAGGGCATATGGCTGCAGATTGGGACATTGGACTGATCATATCTTTGCCCTGTGGCCCTAGTGTCGTTTGAACAGTGCCTCCATTTCACTACTCTAGTGAGTTCATTAAAAATTATCCCTAGGTCTTTGTCTCTTTTTACATTCTTATCTTGGAAAATGTGGACTTTCTGCTCATTCAATCATGTGGCAAAATCTCTTCTCCCTCCCTTGAATTTGGTCTGGGCTTCCAACTTGATTTTCCAAAGAATGCACTGGAAACAATAGTCTTCACTCACTCTCTAGTGTCAAGTCCAGGAAGCTCAAAGATCATTCCAGAGAACAAACCACACAAACAAGACCTTCCTAGACCAGCTCACCTCTACTGACCCACAAACTGACCAAATATTCAAACACAAACCCTGAACCCAGTTCTGAATAGAACCAGAACCTTACCCATCTATCTAAAAACGTGCAAACATGGTATTTCGAGCTACTACATTTAGATTGGTTGGTTAGACAACAAAGGCTAACTCATGAAATATTTGTGGGCCGTAAATTTGTCATCCACAGAGAAGACAAATAAAATCACTTCTAAGGGTTTGAAAGTTTTGTACATTTCATTCCGAGCTTCATAATTCTATGGTTTACGTATAACAGAAAACTTCAACATGGATCTTACTAGTTTGCTGGACACTAAAGAGCTTTGAGTTTTAGCTATGCCCTGTGTTCATAAACATCCAGGCACTCGGAAATACCATGAGGCTCACCTTTGCAAGCACAGAGGGCACCAGAGCATTGCAGTAGTGCCAACGCCAGGGTAGTCTTTATCTCTATATTGGAGCCACTCCTCTCTAAGTCACACTCAACCCTTTTTTTCACTGCCAGTTCCAGACTTGGGGTTTGAATTTCACTTAGATTGTTTAGATTAGTATTATATCCAAACTTCCCCTTTCAGCTATGGGTACGATGTTTTAAAGCCTTAATAACTGACTGAGATTTTTATGGCTAAATGGGTTGTCTGTAAGGGGATATCAGCCTATGATAGAAAGAAAACAAAAATATCCTAGTAATTGTTCACTGGAATAAAAGGCTTCCATCTAAAAGATCTACCAGGGTCAAAATGATGCACTGAACAGTATCTCCAGATGATGCAGCGAGATGTGCCAATTGTCTCTTTTATTTTTATGAAATAAATCATGTAAGGGGACTAAAGCATTAGCTTCAAATATTGGTCACTCACTTACTGGAGGTTTGAACATACTGCTTAGATTAACTAAATATCAAAGAGTAGTACGATAAGACTCCTATGTTGATTATAATAGGGTTATTGTGATAACCAAATGAGACTTCCATGGAAATAGCAAGAGGTATCCCATTTGGTCAGTTAGCATTCATTTTTCCTACTCTCTGTGTTGATTCATTTCCTAAACAGCATTCAAAGTCTAGTTTAGATGAGGCCCTTTGTAAAGTCTATACACAATGACACCTCATGTTAAATTCCTTTTCTCCTGCCTCTTGTTGACTCAAGCAAATTTTCTGAGGTTGGACTAAGTCCATGGATACCGTATTTATCAGAATTTCCCCTGCCATGTTGAGAAAGGTACGATAACCAACCTAGCAAATTCATAATAGTATGAGTGGCCCAGTGTTATTTGGGGGACAGTATGAGAACACAGAACATACAGAAATCAGGGTATTTTCTAAAACTCACATTAAAATTGGTATAGAGGTTAACAAAAACAAAACCAGCTTTTTGACAATGATGATCTGGAGTAGGAAAGGGCTTACTTCAGCATATTTATACTTCTGACTTGACTGTGTGTGTGTGTATGTGTGTGTGTGTGTGTGTGTGTGTGTGTGAGAGAGAGAGAGAGAGAGAGAGAGAGTTCCAACTACCACCTCCTCCAAAGGAAACCATTACCCTGAAATTTAACAATACACTTTTTGGTTGTTGTTTGTTTTAATTGAACTTTGCATCTAATATGTACTCAATTATATCTGACTTCCTTTACTTAACGTTTTGTTTGTGAGATCCAGCTATGCTGTTGTATGCAGCTACACATTTTGTTCGTTCTTGTTGACACACAGCATCTCATTGTGGTTATATGTGTTTAATGTGCTCCACATGGTCGTTTAGGCATGTGACTTTGAATAGTCCTATGTGCCTCATTAGGTAGAACTATCTATTCATTAATTTTGGGATATGCATACCCAGCAATGGAGTTTCTGACTCATGACTTTAGATATTACCCTAGCTTTTCAAACTAATTTTACTACACTTTTCTTTCACAACAATAAGATCTATTGACACACTGGTGGGGCTAGGAAGGAGACAAGAGAACAGAAGCAAAGGATAAAAGGTCATCATTAGAGTCAAAATATTCTTTGGATCCACCAACATATACAGAGCACAGGAGTTGTGCTACTGGCACTGAATAGTTAGAAAAATACCAGGTGCTCACATAAATCCATAAACTTCTTACAATGAAATTCCTGGGTCTGTCAGCTGCACCAAAACCACTGCATTAGTTACTTTTATGTTGCCATGATGAAAAACCTGGACCAAAAGTGGATTATGGAAAAAAAAAAGAATTTATTTGGGTTTATGGTTCCAGAGAGATAGAGTCCGTCATGGTGGGCAGGCATTGTGGCAGGAGCAGGAAGCTGAATGATCACATCAACTGCAAGCATGAAGCAAGGATAGTGAACTAGAAGCTCTATGCTCTCAAAGCCCTACCCCAGGGACTTACTTCTTCCAGAAAGGCCTCACCTCCCAAACCTCCCCAAACACTGACAGCTGGGATTCAAAATGTCTGAAACGATGGGGAACCTTATTCATTCAAATCACCACACCCTTAGAAACTTGACAAAACAAACAAAAATCAGCAGTTTCATGGTAGTGTGTTTCTCAGATGGAATGAGTCCTGCAGTATGTCATGTAAAGACAGGCCCCTTCTCCATCATCTCCCTTTCCTATATTAAGAGGAAGCATACATTTGTAGATGGTTGAAAATCAAGAAACTAAAAAGGTTAGGAAATCAGAGGCAAATCCATATGTGAAATCCATAGAGCTGTTTTCTTCTAGCCTTTCTTCCATATTAGATACATCTATTCCATCTTTCTAACTCCAAGCCATGGGAAGCTTCTACCCTAGAATGTAGTTCTTTTCCCTTAGCATGTTGTGGATGAGCAGAGTTTTGATTCAGAATGACTATTACTACCATCAATAGCAAATTCTTGTTCCCATCACCCATGTTGAGAAGGTCAAGAACATATCCACTTATTAAGCAAGATACTAATGTTCTGTTGAGAACACAACAGACTGTGAATACTGGCTTTGAGACAAACAGGTTTTTAAGGTGCCTCATACACAGTAGGAATTCTGGAAGGATTTACTGCCTTCAGATCTTTCCCCTTACAGCTGTGTATCAATTTTATAATCAGTGGCTTGAGAAAAATGCCTTTGTTCCTTTATTAGGCTGTCATCATTTCCAGGGTGATGCCCTCATGATATTACCCTCAAATAGTGTTGTGACTGATACAAATAGAGATTCCTCAGAACATGTGTCAGAGTTTCCAGTAATAGATGAAATCAACATTAAAGAGCCAGAAAAAAAATAGGGGGGGAATGGTTCAAATGAGTGATACCTATGTAGAAAGCCAACTGATGAATTTTTAAATGTTCTTCCCTCATCTGAAGTATTAGCATGCACTTGGTCTCAGTTAGAACACAACATGGACACAGGGCCAGTTCCATGTCTGTACTGAGATAGAACAATACAATGAGGACAGTGTCTCGATCAAGGCTTCTCTTAGCTGGGACTTATGGCTTATGCCTACCACTCCATCTACTTGGTAGACCGGGCAGCTTTTGTAAGACTCTGTCTCAAGATAAAAATAAAGAGCAGTCTATAAATGTAGCTTAATAGTAGGACCTAGCATATGTGAATTCTTAGGTTATATCCTAAGTACAGGAGGGGAGGGGGCAGGAAGAAAACTGCTTCTTAAAGTAATACTCAGACAGCATGTTTTTGTGAGCAACCAGTATGTTAATTAGTTTGGCTTGCAAAAGTCTTTGAAGGAATGGATTGCTTCCCACTTACTTTCCTTTCAGTATCCAATAAAAACAGATTATTCATATCCCAAAATGATAAGAAACAATGTCTCCAAGGTTCTTTGACAAAGTTGAAGGAGCTAATACAATCATATTTGGTTCAATAAAATGTATTACTAAGGGATCTGATGTTCAGCCATACTCTCCAGACAGACTTTAAAGATCTCTGTATTTGGGTTTCTAAAAAAGACAAACAGGGTTCAAAAGCTGGGACACTGAGCTGGCTAGTTTTAATGCCACTTTGATACAAGCTAAAGTCTTCTGAGAGAAAGAAACCTCAATTAATAAAATCTGTACGTAAGATTGAGCTGTAGGTAAGCCTGTAAAGTATTTTAAGATTAAGAAGATTAATCTTATTTTTTAATTTAATCTTATTTTTTAATTTTTTAAAAAAGATTAAATCTTAAGAAGATTAAGATCTTTCTTAAGAAGACCCAAACAACTGAAGGTGGTGGTCCTGGGTTCGGAAAGAAAACAGGCTGAGCAAGCCGGTAAGCAGCACTCCTCCATGGCCTCTGTATCAGCTCTTTCCTCTAGGTTCCTGTCCTGTCTGAGTTCCTGTCCTGACTTCTTTCAATGATGAACAGTGATTTGAAAATGTAAGCCAAATAAACTCTTTCTGGTCATGGGTGTCTTGTCACAGCAAGAGAAACCCTAACTACGACAGGCATTGTCTCTGAAAGAATAAAAGTTAAAGCATGACTTTTTGGGTCATCTTTTTCATTTTCCTGATGTTCTGTAAGTGAATGGCTTCAGGAATTACTTGAATGAGGCCCAAAGCACTTTCTTTTTCCAGTGTTTAATGTTATGTATGTCTCCTTTTAAATGACTGTTGTGGTGATATTTTGTTTGTGATCTAACAAACAAAGCTTTCCTGAAGATCGGAGTGCATAGCTAAGCCGCTAGGTAGCCATAGAGGCCAGGGAGTGGTGGTATACACCTTTAATCCCAGCATTCTGGAGGCAGAGGCAGATGGAACTCTGTGAGTTCAAGGACATCCTGAGCTACACAAGACTGATCCAATCTAAAAGAGAAACAGAGCCGGGAAGTGGTGGCACACACCTTTAATCCCAGCACTAGGGAGGCTGAAACAGGAAGTGATATGACTGCACGGAGAAAGGAATGTGAGGCAGGAAGAGATAGGAACTCAGTTTCTATTAGACTGAGGATTTGGTCGAGGTAAGAACTCTGGTGGCTGGCTGCTCTGCTTCTCTGATCTTTCAGCTTTCACCCTGGTATCTGACTCCAGGTTTTTATTAAGACCAATTAGAAGTGTGCTCCAGATAGTGATGCTGAAAACTGCATCCTCTGTAGGGCTTCAGAATAAAGATAGCTGTGACTACATTGCTATGAAGGGGACACGGGGACTTCAAGCTTAGCACCCCCATCTTTTATGATGAGTCAGTGAGCTCCATCACCTCTTGTCCTAACCTTCTTTGTGTTGCGATTTGTCCACACATATTTATTAAGGATATTACATTTTTACAGCTTTTTCATTGACAGTGTGCCTCAGAAAGTAAAAGAAAAACAATATAATTTATTGTTCTTCATAAATATCTAAGGGAAGAAAGGAGAGATAATATGCAAATCCTGAAATTCACAAATGAGATGGGATAAAAATCTCTGCAGAATTTATAAAGTCTGCACGATGCTTTAGATTGTGATGTATTACACTTCCCACCCCCACTCTCCCATCTACAGCAGTGTCGTCAATATTTTACTGAGCCAGGCTAACATACAGCTCACAATTTTAAACTGACAAATCTAAAAGCATAAATTTTAGATGCTTTTTGCAAAACAGCAAGGCTGAGTACAGACTGTACATTCAGAATATTATAGCCTGTCCTAATTCATGCCATTTCCACACACTTTTTCCCTTTTGGAGGCTTTGGGGGCATATTTCAAACAAATATCAGTGCTTTGTGTTTATGCCATATAATAAAGAGTATCTGGGCCTGTCTGTAGGAAAATATCTGTTTCCCCAATCATCTCTGTTATAGGGAGGAAATGAATTCTATTCTGAGGACAAAAAATAAAAGTAGCCTCACAAACATTTAAAATCTGCTCATTTGAGATTTGCTAGGGACATTTATCTGTTTACTACTAAACAGGGTTTTATCCACAGGTAGATAGAATGTTATAGAAAATACAAGGAAAAGTCCACTGCTTTCGAAACATTAGCTGTCTGTGCAACACCTTTTTTTTTTTTTTGTTGCTCATGCTTCTGAATACATGATATGTAGCCATTAGAAGAGGCAGCACTGGGCTGAGCATCTTGGGAAACTCATTATCAAGAGTCTCTTCATAGCAATGGCTTAAAATAGTTAAAAGCTGGCCCTCTTTTAAAGACTATGGAAGAAGAATAGAAGAGGAAGAAGTCCAGATTGAGCATCTCAGTGGTCAGACCCACTTGAGCAATGAAGGTACCATTAAGTATGGAGAGGAGACTATGAGGCCATGTTACTTCCACTCCAGTTTCTATCCCAAGAGAGGCTTCTTAGCAGTTTCTTCTCCTCTAGTGTTGACTCCTCTTCATCAATATTCCCAGCTGCTGACACTAATCACATGAGTTGGCATGTGGTTGAGATTATATAGCATGCCCACTCTACTGAAGTTGTCAAAAGGAAAAAGAAAGCCAGGAGGTGGCCCACATCAATAATCTTGGGGGACCATGAATTTGAGACTGCTGGTCTAGGCTACCTAGAGGGATTCTCATTGTGGGGGAAAATAGAGTGCAGAGCAAAGCATAAATGACAATAAAAATAGATTGAGGGTAAAGGGTAAAAAAGACAGGAAAATATTTGGAAGTGGGGTTATGAGCCATATTTGCTTCTTGTTTATTGGAGAATTCCAAAAGGGACTACGAGACACTAAAAGCTGTGATTCACCAAGGCCATACCACAGACCTGGTATTCTATGAGATGTTTTACTCCAGGCAGTCCAGAACATAATTAGTAGATTTGTAGGTGCTAAAGTCAAATCATTAGAGTTTGAATTTAAGCTGAATGGGGTGCTGGAAAGGTCAAACCTTAGCACTCAATTACAAAGCGGGGATAATAATGGCCACAAAATAGTTTATTGCTAGGATAGATGAGGTAATGTATTGAATCTATTGTCAACTGCCTGGTGATTAATCAGTGTTAACTCACTCCTGACACATAGTCAAGCCCTGTATAAATATTACTATACAGCAACAGTATTTTTAAATGGTAAAGTGGGGTGTTCTTTTCTTCCTTCCAGTCTTCCCTTGTGAGTACCTTAACAACAGAGATTTCCTCCTCAGTCAAACCAACCAGAGTCAAGCATCTCAAGACAATTCTTAGCCCATTTCGTATTTACCAGTCTTTCCTTTCTCAGAGACAATAAGCCTGAGGTTTCTATAAAGGCAGGGAAGCATTTGGAAGAACTTAACTAGAAAGACAATGGGTGGAGGCACAGGTGCACCTGAAGTGAGAGAGAAAACACATCTTCCCAGAAGGAGGTCTATGATGGGAACAGGAGAATAAAACCTGCAAGTTTCTGCTGCTTCACCTGAACACCCCAAAGAGAGGCAGGTAAATAAAACCTCTCTGTGATGATGAGGGCATGAAGGGACCTTCATCTCTTCCTGCCCTTTCTCTTTGTCATTCAAATGAAATGGAATAAGCAAAACCTGTCTCAATGAGAGTGACAGTAATGAACCCACAGTCATAACTAGAGCTATTGTAAAACTGTAAGCCACATTTTATGCCCAAGTCCCTGGGCTCCATTCCTCACCACCACAAAAATAAAGGAAGGATAAAGGAAAGGGGAAAGGGGGAAGAAAGGAGAGTAGAGGAAAAACAGAAGGACAGGAATTAAATTTAATATGTTAACATACTATACCTAAAGTATTGTTTTAATAGATGCTAAAAAATAAATCAGCTCTATCATGAATTTAAAGTCAAATCTATGTGTTAAACTTACAGCATCTTTCAATTTAGATGAAACACATTTCAGATGTTCAATAACCACATGTGGCCATTGGCTATTTCATTGGTCAAGATTATTCAAAAGCACCTAGAAAAGCTGATAAACAAACTGCATTTAGTAGATAAGAAAATAGTTCACAGAGAAATAACTTGATCAGAAGCCAATATGTGAAACTAGTGTCTCAGTAGAGACTCTGTGTGATCTTGTAACCTCCAGTGGAAATTCTCCAAGAGAAAACACTAAGACTGTATAGCATTATCAGAAAGCCAATTAGAGGGCAATAAAATGCAGAAAGTGAAATTCAATGAAAGCGTCTTACCTTTATCATCATAGCAATTTTATTTTGGCCCAAGATCATTTTTACCCTTTAAAAAAAACTACTTATTTGGGGCCTAAGGGACAGCTAAGTGAGCAAATCCCCTGATTTGTGAGCATGGAAGTTAGAGGTCAGATCATCCGTACATATATGTATATAAATATAAGCAGGTATGAAGCTATGTGTCTGTAATCCAAGCACTAGACAGTGGAGACAGGCAGATCCCATAGGTTTGCTGGCTAGCCAGGCTACCTAAACCAGCACAGGACAGATTATATGAGAGGCACTCATTCAAAATAAGGTAGGGAAGTTATTGCGAAAGACATCCCAACATCAACCTCTGGCTTCTTACTCATGCCCATGTGGGCTAGCACATGTTCACACATGCATACGTCACACACAGAAAGACAGATTCACACATACAACAATTAACTTATTCTGAGCATGTTGGCTCATGCCTATAACCCAACACCTGGCAGGATTGTCATGAGTTCTAACCCAATTTTAACCACAAAGTGACATTCTATCTCCAAAACAGTAAGCAGACAGTTAAATATCAATACTAGTATTGAGGTTTATTTGGGGGGTCCAGACAGCAACAATATACTCTATCAAGTCCATCAAAAAATATACTAGGTCACAGGTTAAGATGTTTACCAGGGTAGGGCTTCTGTAGAGCAGGAAATAGAGGGGGTTCATTATTACCCTGCATGGGAACAAAATTTCATTAGCAGGCATTCCATTGAGAGTGCATAATTTGTACCCAGTTCTTAAATCACTAGGAATCTGGTGAAAGCGTTTATCACTCAGCTTTCCATCACTTTAATGAAATATATCACATAATAAACTTACAAAGGGAAAGTAGCATGATTTATATGTTTGGATTTGAGAATGAAATTTGAACCCTGATCCTTGCATATGCTAAGTGATATATGCTACTGAGTGACATCCCCAGCCCCCCAAAACTCACACTTCTGTACTTAATAGAAGACTTGAGCCTCCTGGGGTCTTGATTAAGCCAAGCCATTTCTTTGGACCTCTGAAGGAGATACAAAATTTCAAATGTTAATCCCACAGATTCAAGGAGAAATACCACTGACCATAAATTATGGCCAAATCAAGCTTTATTATGCACAGCAGAGCTGGTCCAGCAGCTATCTCCCACTAATGCAGAATTCAAGAGATCATCCCCCCACAAAAAAAAGAGATCATCCCCAAGCCAATTTCCCATACCTCTTTTATAGAGCAATACTAGAGAGTGGGAGGATTATGCAAGGAAGTCTGGTTACAGAAGCAAAAGCAGGCAGTTAAGATTTTACAAAGCAGTTTAGGAAATCTTCCCGGATCAGATGTTAAGAACCTTTTATGGTTATAGGATAGGGCACATCCCAGTTCTGAGAAACAGAAACTTCAGTTTTAAACTAAACAGAAATGTAACTACAGACTCAATATGGCTCCTAGGACCAAAATGGAGGCAGTATCTGAAGCAGAAGTCATGGAGAGATGCTGCTTACTGGCTTGCTCCTCACTAAAAAGGCAAATCAAAATAATCAAATGTATTTGTCGAAAAGTTCTTTAAATATGATATCCTTTGTATTTTTATTAGTTCCATGCATGTAGGAAAGATTTTTGTAACTTTAGGTGTCAGCAAAATCTAAAGCCTGTTCTAGATACTTATATAAATTATCCTAATCATTCTGTTTCTCTAGAATTTCTGGTACCACAATCCATATTAGTCAGAGTTGTAAGGGTTCTCTAGAGGAAAAGAACTGATAGAATGAATGAATATACGTGTGTGTGTGTGTGTGTGTGTGTGTGTGTGTGTGTGTGTGTGTGTGATTTATTAGAGTGGCTTACAGGTTGTGGCCTTACTAGTCCAATAATGGTTGTTTACCAATGGAAAGGCAAAATGTCTGGCAGTCTCCCAATCCAGGAGTCTGTACAGCTGAGCTAGTCTTCAGTCTACAGTCTATCTTGTAATTACAAAGAAGTAGGTTCTAATACTAGTGAATGGCCTCAGCGGTGAATAGATGCACTTGCTAGCAAGAGTGAGGGCAAGCAGGCAAAAGCAAAAGCTTCCTTCTTCCATGTCTTTCCACCCCGCACCTCTTTTTCTTGGGCTGCTACCAGAAGGTATGGCACAGATTTTGAATAGATCTTCTAATCTCAATTGATCCAGTTTTGAGTGACTCTTTTGGCCTCAGAAGACCCAGATTTAGGGTGATCCAATCATGAAATCATTTCTATGAATTCTTTTAGAGACATCTAGGTTCTAAAGGAGGAAGGAAAATTAATCTAAGTATTTATATTACCCTGACATAAATTGCTGCCCTGAAAAAGTCCAAGTAGCCGTTTTATTAAATGGAACTTCTGATCACCAAAACATATTTTCCAAAAACTCTATCACAGCTAACAGAGGCATTAGATTACTTGGAATCATCACCAAGAAGGGTAAGAAATGCTGTAGAGGTGAAGTTTACTATGCAGTAGAGGCCTCCAAGTCTCCAAATCTAATTGCCAAGGCAAGCATTTAGTTTAGGGAGAATTCTAGAAATTTTCTTTTCTTTTTACAAAATCTTTCATAGCAGTATAACATACACTGAGAAAGTTGAGCTTTTGCTGTGTGTACAGTCCTGCACATTTTCAGAAATGAAGTACTTAAATTATTCACTACTGGATCAGGAGGCAGTACCTGTTCAGCCCTCTGTATGGCTTTACTCTACAAGTCCCCTGCTATTTACTATGTACTCATCCCACCTGGCTTCAAATATCATATTTTTCCTCTTTTCAAATTTTATATTCATAGAATTATGCAATAATTTTTTGTTTCTGCTTTTTTACATACTTTGTTTATGAGACTTATTTGTTACATATGCTAGCAGTTCATTCACTCTTGTTTCATCTAATTTCTATTCTGTGAAGATACTACAATTATTTTTAATCTATTCTGTCACTGATGGACATTTGGATTATATCTGATTTTTAGAAATTACCAAGGAAGCTTCAGTGAAAACTTTTATGCCTGGCATTTGTTATACACAGATCGTCACAGTGTTACCTAGTCTATCTGTATATTCTCTTTGGTAGAGTAGCTGTTTCAGTCTTTGACCATTTCCCATTTTTTTATTAGATTACAGATTCCTTTCAGACTGGCTAGTAGTTGCTATATACCCCAGACAATACTCAAGTTGTAAATACATTTTGCAAATTACCCATCCTTTTCTGTGGATTGACAGTTTTCTTCTGGAAATAGACTTTTTCTAATGTTTCCCTCTTGTTTATAAGCTATGTGATCTTGAGGTATTATTCTATTATCTCTAAGATGAAGTTTCCCCAACAGTAAAAAGAGATATTTTTTCTTTCCTTTTTTGTTTCTTGAGTTTATATTACATATATCCTTTGACAAAGACATTAAGCTGGTCCACCACCAGGTATAGGTAAAAAAAAAAAAAAAAAAAAAAAAAAAAAACTAGAAAGCCCTTCTGGGCCCTTTAGTTATAAGGCTGTGTCTCTAGGACTATTAGGGTGAACAACGGAAACATCTACAAGAGTGATCTGCCAAGAACAGTTAAATGTGAACAGTTCCTCACTACTGACCCAATCCATCCATCCTGGTTAGTATGATGTCAGATAAGTACCTGCGTCCATCTCTTCACCAATGGCTGATTCTACAACTCCAGCGTGGGGGAAACCTCTCCATACACACTAGGGGAGGATTGTGTCCTCTGGGGATTCCACCCTCAGCAATGTAACCATAAACAAGGGGTCAGTGGCCTCCTGTCACCAGTCATCACAGACAATGGTACTGAGCCACACAAACCCAATCAGAAAATGCCTGGCCCTGAAACTGGCTTAGAATCTGGGCTTGTGGTAGAAAATAATAGTTTACCGACACCCATATAACCAGTGCACTTTTCAAGAAAATTTATCAAACCAGAGAGATGGTCTCCAGAAAAAAAAGGGGAGGCTACATGTATTTACATATGGTGTTTAATCAACAGATCTCTTATCTCTGAACACAAGACCCAAATTGCTTAACTTGCAATTATAAACTACAATACTCTGTATTTCCTTCTCACAGTTACTAAAGATCTATATAGATCTGAGTGGGGGAAAAAAATCCTCCATAGTGTCTATTAACCATTGACTCCAGTTAAAGATGTAGAAATCAAGTGGTATGGCTTCAGCTACTTCAGTTAGTTCTTATAATAACATAGCTGTCCTGAAAGCCTGTTTTTAAAGTGTTTCATTTTAAGAGGTTTATTACGTTTTAATTAACATAAGTATGCTGAACATATCTAAACATGTAGTTTGGTATGTTTTAACATACGTAGGCAAATGTGAAACTATTGTCCTTTATCCCCAAAAGCTTCCTCATGACCTTTGGCAAGCTTTCCTTTTTGCCTCATTCATAAGATGATCTGCTTCTATTCTGGGGATTGCTTTGTTTTGCCTTGAATTTTATGTACCAAAATTATGTTAACCCACTACCTGATCTGAGATTTATCTATGCTGTTTCACTGAACATAGTTTATTATTTCCACTGTTCAATATTATTCCACTGACAGATATCACACAAGAAAGAGATGGGGGAGCTTGAAGAGAAAGGGGTCTAAGTTATGAAAGTCAATCTCAAGAGAACACATCTCTAGCTCACCATTTGACACAGGAGAAGGCATAAAGAAAGGGACAGCATTTTCTTCTTTTTCTCTGAGCATTTCTAGGCAGGAAACATAAGAAACTGTCAGCTGCTTTCTATCCACAGCCACTAAGGATGGAATGAGACAGAAAGGATAGGCTTTATACATGTTGGGAACCATAAAACCAGGGACAAATGTTTAAAATACAGAAGCAACTCATCTATGTCTATGATATGGTGTAGCAATGGCAGCCTAATGCCCACATTAATCCCAGCACAGAGGTAAAGAGTGGTGGGGTGAAATATTCACCATGGAAAAAACAGAAATTCCTCGATTGAATTTTTAAAATCCCAAAGTACCTGTGAAAGAGCTACTTGATTAAATTTACACCAAACTAAGTAAGACTAATGGCATTCTAAGTAGAAGTTATTTACTTATATAGAAGAGTAGGTCATATCTTGCATGCCTAAGCACTGAACTTAAAGCACACCTATTACATCATCTCAGTGTATCTGAGTGGTTATAATCTCACTATTGATACCTTGTAATCAAGTTCATGAGATGAAATCTATGAGATAAAAATTTGAAAATTTTTAAGCTATTATTTACCTGTTTAATGTATATATCATCTCTGCTTTGAAATGTCCCCTTCTCTGACCTAGTCCTCCTGTTTCTACACAATAACCAGGCAGACTCTACTGAACTCTTGCATCCTATACTTAGTACATTCAGACTTCTCAAATAGGAGCCAGTGTATGTTGATATACTAATATGTAGGTGGTAATCATAGTGCTAGGCAGTCTAAGGAAGGAGAATAGAGAGAGGACCACAGTGGTAAGTATAGTCACTATATGTTACTGGATTGGGCCACTACACAAACAGCAAATAGAACAAGGTCCATAAAGATGCAGAGAAAACTTGGCAATAGCAATTCCCCCTGGTTGAAAAAAATTTCATCCCCATCTGAAAAACATTTATTTCAACATAACATTTTTATTGATAATTTGGGAATTTCACACAGTGCACCCTTATTTCACTTGCTTCCCATTCCTCCCAGGTCCACCATCCCACCCTTCTGCTCCCTCCCCCCCCAAAAAAATAGAAAGGAAAAAATATACCAAGTCCAATTTGTGTTGCCCATATATACATTGGAGCACGATCAAACTCCCAGTGGCCATCGCCTTAAATATAACTGGGTCCTTCCCCACATGTCCCCAGCTGGAAGCCATCAACTGTGAAGAGCTACATTTCAGTATCCCTATCACGATTTTTAAGTACTCTCTTCAATGGCTTCCTGCCTAGACTGTTTCTTTCTTTTTCTTGGGTGGGGAGAGTTGTCACAGAAGCCTTCAGTGTCTCTGGTTCTCAACTATGTGTCTGTAGTCATCAATACCACTGCAAAAGAAGCTTCCTTGAACATAACAGTCAATGGCAGCACAGATCATGGACTTCCACTCTGGCGGCAGCACGGAACACAAACTTCAACACAGCCTCCAGTGGCATCATGGACCACAGACATCAACATGGCCTCATGCAGCACCACATCAACATGGCCCCCAGCCCAGCAGGCCCAGTAGTCTAAGGTGCTGCATTCAGGAAGCAGTCCCTGACAGGCTGACATTTGGGCTGAAGAGATATCTCAGCTGTTAAAGGCTAGGCTCAGAAGCGAAGATGAAAACATGTCGGGGCCAGCCCTGACTTGTCGAACAGTCCTTGAAGGGGGAAGTGAGGAATTGAGAAATGCTAGACAGAAAAAGTATAGACGTAGATGAAGAAAAAGAGAGAGACACAGAGTAGCTTCGGGAGAGCCCAGTCAATACTCAGTTGCCTAATGGGCTTTTTATACACTAGCAAGGGGAGCGGCAAAAGACCTCCCCCTTTCAAGATCAAAGTACAAAGTACAAACAAGTGTAGACCCGTTCTTAATTCTCTAAACACCTGGTAACCACACCTTCTTGTAGTTAGGCCTTGAAGCATAAGATACCTGGTAACCATGCCTTTGGCTAAAACATCCTAGTATACAGCCTTGGAGAGCAACATAAACTTTGGCTCTCTGACCTTGAGTCAAAATGGAAACAAACCACAAGCTGGAATCTTTGTGGGCTCCCACAAAAAAAAAAAAAAAAAAAAAAAAAAAAAAAAAAAAAAAAAAAAAAACATTTTTTAAGTAAAAAATTTAATTTTATAGTAATTATGTAAAATTTTTTATGTCAAACATAATCTTTTTTTTCTGGTCCAATATGCTTGCTGTCCTGTACGTTTCTTGTACCTTCATAGGCATCTCCTTCTTTAGGAAGGTTAGGAAATTTTTCATCTATGAGTTCATTGAAAACATCTGGCCTTTGATATGAGATTCTTCTCCTTCCTCTATACCTATTATTCTTAGGTTTGGTCTTTACACAGTGTTCCAGATTTCCTGGATATTTTGTGTCAGGAGCATTTTACATTTAACATTTTCTCTGACCAGTATATCCATGTCTTCTCACATATCATCAATGCCTGAGATTCCCTCTTACATCTCTTGTATTCTGTTGGTGAAGCTTGCCTCTGTAGTTCCTGTTCAAATTCCTATATTTTTCATTTCCGGAATTTACCTCAGTTTGGGTTTTCTTTACTGGTTCTATTTCTAATTTCAGGTCTTAAACCATTTTATTTATTTTCTAACACTGTTTGTTTCTGTTTTCCTGGATTTCTTCAAGGATTTATTCATTTCCTTTTTAAAGACCTCTATCATATTCATAAAGGCTGTTTTAATTTTTTTTTCTTAGTGCATCAGTTATGTTGGAATATTCAGGTCCTGCTGCAGTAGTATAGCTGGGCTCTAATGGAAACATATTGTCCCGGCTGTTACTGGTTATATTTTCATGCTGGCGTCTCAGCATCTGGGTTTGGGATGGTCACAGGTCTAGGTGTTGATTTCTGGATTTGTCCTCTTGGGTGGGTGTTTTGTTCCTTGGTCTCTGTTTACTCTCTGCGTTTTTGAATAGTGTGATGGCCACGTGTTGCCTGTTTCCCTAGCCTGTTCAACTGGTGTGTTCACAGGGAACGCCTGCTGGTATTGGCGGCTGGGATACCGGGATCAGTTGATGAAAGGAAAGTTGGAGGAGAAGATCTTTGTGATCCCTTGGGCATGGGGTCAGAAAGAAATGGGAGACCACAGCAGGTTTCCTGTTACAGAGCTGGTGATAAGACTGGGTGGGAGGATTGGAACTCAGGAGCAGTAGAAGTGTAGGTCTACCTTTAGCCTACTTGTTTCCCTGGGGGGCATGGTGCTTGGGTTAGCAGAGAGTGTCTGGTGGAGTTGGGGTCTGGGGCAAAGCAACATGTAGGGGGAGTAAGGTTAAAAGGGGAAGATCTGTGGGATCCACAGAAGATGGGGACAGAGATGGCAAGGAAGGCTGACAGAGGTGTTCTGCTGCAGGGTGGGGGGAGACTGTGGAATTGGGTCTGTGGGAACAGAGAGAGAAGACATCTGTGAGCAGCCTACCTGGCTCTCTGGCAGCCATAGCCTGTGCTTTAGCAGGGGGTGCCTGCTGGAGTTGAGGTCTAGGACAAAGCAATATGCTTAGGAGGAGGGAGGCTAGAAGGGGATCGTCTGTGGGATCCATAGGAGATATGGGCAGGGATGAGGGAAGGCTGTAGCTGGTCTTTTGTTGAAACACTAGGGACAAGACTGGGGGTTGGGTCTAAGGAAACAGAGAAAGGAGAAAGTCTGCCCAGAAAACATTTTAATGTAAATATTTCTGTGTATTGTTGCCATGCATAGAAAACATTTCATAAATTCATATAATTAACTAGAAATAAATAGATATTTTTATTTCTTACCTTTAGTTAATATATAATTGGTACACATTTATGTGGCTTGGTATTATAATTTGATACATGTACTAACTCGATAAATCAAATCAGGGTGACTAGCTCCCCTGTACTTACATATTTTTATTTCTGTGTGTTATGAACTCTCACATTCTGCTTACCTAGTTATTTTGAAATATAACATTGCTTGCTGCAAACTGTAACTGCCCTACTGTGACACACAACTCAAGAATGAACTCCCCCACTGTGTTTCTGTACCCATTAGCCACCTGTTACTTTTCTCTTCCTCCCTCTCCTTCTTAGCTCCCAATGGCCTCTAAAGAATAAATATTCTCTATCTTTAATCCTAGATTATTTCCATAGACCCACATTCTCCTTCTCTAATCTAAGATACTTTGCTCTTGCTGTCTCAATAGTGATTTAACTTCAGCTCAGAGTAATGGCATCGTGAGTTTGCTTGTTGCACTTCATTAACAATTCACTTAAAATATTTTAAGGAGCACCTCTCATGCTATATGCCAGGCTTGGTGCCTAATCAGGTAAGGTTAAGGAGTAGGCCCAGTAGACACAAGCACCACGGAGATTAAAATTTCAGCAGTAACAAATAAAATACGTCATTTTCTTGACAATGGCCCCCAAGATGACAAGCATCATAGTGAAGGGTAAGATTTGGAGAAGGGTCAGGGAATAAATACTTGGGATGCTGCTGACAGGTTGGGGATTCTGTCCTTATTCAAAGACTAAAGTAAACACACTGGCAATTTCCCAACAACTGAGCAGTGTGATCAGATTTATGTTTTAATAACAAAATAAAACAAATCTCTGGAGCAAACGGATTCAAAGAGAACAATCTAGACCAATCACAGATAGTTTTCCAATCTTCACAGGATTAAAAAGTAATAAAACACAATCAACATCAATACTCAACTGGAAATGAGGTAAGCCTTGATAATTCAGAAATGATGAGCAGGGAAGAGTTTCTGTCCATAGAGAGTTTGCTCTCAGAGCCTATCCAGGAAGTTTAACATGGAATCCAAGCAGGTTGTAGCACCCTGGGTTTCCCTTTCTAACCAAAGAACATTCAGATGGAAGCATGGATTTCGTTTTAGCTTTACTTTATCATTCCCAGGGATGTGGCTAATTGCTGACTTGTGATGCAAGGCTTCCAAACTAGCAAGTTCTCACCTCTACCTTTTGTCTTCTCCCAGGACAGAATGATACCTGCTTTTCACATTCTCAGAAGCACTAAGCTATTGGAGTTTGATAATCAATCAAATGACTGGGGTCCTTATTAGCAGACATTCACTGACCATGTTTTTCCAAAATAATTATTATTACTTTTCAAAATTATGTAAATAGTGTGAGATGGGGGTACATACCGAAGTATAGGTCAGAGGACAAAGATTTAGAGTTCCCCAGGAGGTGAAGTTACATGCAGTCATGAGCCTCCTGATGTGGGTGTTGGGAACCCGAGCAAGGTCCATTGCAAGAGCCATAAGCACTCTTGAGCGCTGAGCCATCTCTTCAGGTCCTAACTAATGTTCCTGGTTTTGTGGGTCTTAGCATTAGCTCTCCTGAGGTTGGAGATGTAGCCAGTTTTTAGAATGTTTGTCTACAATGTAGGAACCCCTGGGCTTGATTCTCAACATCACATACAACTTGCTGTTATACTCCTGTAATCCCTGCACCAAAAATCTAGAGACAGGGGGATCAGGAATTGAAGGCAATAATCCACTACCACAAGAGGACCCTGTATCCAAAACCAAACAAAATGAAAATGTTAACTCCTTTATTTCCAGTTCAGAAACTCAGGCAGTTGCAATATTTCCCTTTTTATACTTGGAATAATATGACGAATAATTTCAGAAGAAAGAATGTGACATAGCTAAATTATTACACATAAGACTTATGACAAGAGAATGTTAATATGGCCTGAAAAAATAATATAGCTTTATTATGAATCTACAAGATAAAATATTAAGCTTACCTCAAAATAAGCACTATACTTAAACAAAAGTCAATTTCAGCTCTGAGGAGCAATACGTTCTATTCATTTATCTAAACACAAATGTTCAACTCACATGCTCTTTTAGAATAAAATGTCAATCAAAGGGCCACAGACTTATTAATCAGCTACAACAGCAAATCTGTAGGAAAAATTATATTTGTTCATTTTGATGTGTATTCCCATTTTCAAGATACAATTTAAGAAGTGTTGAAAATAGCATAAATATAAAAGATACTGAATAACCACTAAGGACACACTTATCTCTTCCACTTTATTGATTTACTAAAAAAAAAAAAAAATGCACTTCAGTCTTATCCTAGCATTTTCTTGGTGGGTTGCACAGCATTATAGCCACAGTGGTACTGGGCTGTTGTGTTCATTCTGGAGGCAGTAGGGACCCAAAGGTGGTGGCAAACAAAAAAGAAGAGAGCTACAGAAGCAGAGATGACGTTGTCTTCTCAGTCCCACTGTTAAAGAAGTATACAGAGGCTCTGGGTCAAAAACATTAGGAGATAAACGGTAGGTCTCAAGTTAAGCATGAGATGCTAAATATGGAATATTGGGAGACAATCAAGCCCTGCGTGGACTTACAGGTCCAAGTGAGAGGCAGCATGGTCCTGGTAAGCTCTCCCATATGCCTACAGGAGTTGGCTGACACTTGTCCAATGGAAGATAATGTTTACATTGGGCTGTGTTAAACAATCTGGTCAACCACAAAGTATTTTTCTTTGTATTTTTCTAGGGCTGGAGAGGCAGGAAGTAGGAATATATTCTAATTTAAACATACTTATTTTTCGAAGGCATTTATTTCTTATAAAAATCAGAGAAAATCTGCCAAATATCTAACACAAATCCATCTGGGGTAAGGAGGTGGGAAGAGATTGTAAACTGTAGGTTTTCTATTGAAATACTAGAACCAGCTGGTTGCCATGGTGAAATGGTAAAGAGATTTTCTTCAGTGTTCTCTTCTGATTTGGAAACGCAAACCTGAGACTAAACCCAAAGTTTATATTTCAAATGAAATGGCTAGGCCAGGACCTCATGGGAAACACCAAGAAATACACTGAGGAAGGCAGATTTGAGATGTTGAGGCTGGGATGGGAAACAAAAAGAATGGGAAGCTCTGAGCAGCTTCCAAATAGGATTGCATTTAGTCGTAGTTTATTGAACCTGGGACCTGTGCCCAGAGTTGTGACAGTTACCTTCTAGCTATGTAATTATTTAAAGTATGTATATTCATAACTAAATAACATAAAAGGAACGATTACTCTCACTCTGCACAGGAAGAAACTGAGGTCAAACAGGTCACAGATTTTGAAAATTTTATATTGCTATAAGAGACTGGACTCCAGCCACCACTCCAACAGGATACAACTTCCTAAAAACTGAGCAATTGGAACAACAAAAAAAGAGAATGTATTGTGAACATTTAGGGCTTTGAACCAATAATAAAAGAATGCAATAAATTAGGACTCTAATTAATGCTAATAGAAGGACATTACCATTTAAGACTAAAATATTTTTAGATTGGTATTTATGTTTTCTTTTATCTATTAGAAATGAGTTTCATTAGGTCTTTACTAAAGGCTCATACATCAATTTTTCATCGGGAAGAAATTATCTAGGTTTTTTTAAAAATTGTTTACTACTTCTCTGAAATTTTCATACAATGTGTTTTGACCATATTCAGTCCCTCTTTTAACTCCTTCTAGATCAATCCCTCCTTCAATATCACTCAACGTTGTGTCCTCTTTATTTTTAACCCATCAATCCCAATTTGTGCTACTCATACATTTTTGGATGTGTAGCCTACACTATTAAAGAAAACTAAGTATCTCTCTTCTAACAACTATCATTTGTCAATAGCTTGTTGGCTGAGTGTGGGATTTTGCAGCCACCTCCCTTTCCATACTTGGAATTCACCAAGCTTGAGCTTGCAAAGATCTTGTGCATGAATCTATGGGTATAATGTTAAGTCATTATGAGTTGGTTTTGTACTGTGTCCATTTAGCAAAATAGTAGAAGGTTCTGTCCTAGAGCCTATGATCTATATAGCCACAGATTCTTTGCTCAATGATGATGGATCAGGACATAAATCCAGCCAGAAGCTGGTTGGTTGTTTCCATGATATTCATTCTACAATTACATCAGTGGGCATATCTTGCCAGATGAATCATTATTGTACCTTGCAGGATTGACAGTTGGATGAGATTGATGATTACTTTTCTTCTCTAATAGCTGGCATAGCACTGTCTAGCATTATGAAAGCTAACTAGTGGAGATGAAGCTCCTAGGTCAGAACCAGCTTGATGTCTCTGTGTTCTGTGACTCAAGAATGTGGTGACTTTAGCACTAGGTAGGGTCTTACTATCAAGTTCTGGAGGGTAACAAAGAGCATTGGAAATAGCCTGTAATGTTTGAAGGCCTATGGGAACTCATTGCCCAGCAATTACAAAGAGGTAACCTACAAAAGCACTGGAACTTTTATTTGTTAGCCTGTGATATCTTATAGGGGCATTGTCATCCTGCTATAGGATAACCCCATTTTAAGTAGTGGGGTACACACACACTCATGCATTAGGGAGCTTCTAAAGTAATAGGTGTAACTCAGGCTTATTTCTAACTAGCTATTACATCTTAACTAACCCATTTTTATGAATCTATGCATCGTCATGTGTCTTGTGTGTTCTGTTACATCTTGTTCCTCCAGCAGCTTGCAGCATTTCCCCTGACTCTGCCTTTCTTCTCTCTGTATCTTTGCTTGGATTTCCCACATGACTATAACCTGTCTTGCTATAGGCCAAAGCAGCTTTTTTATTAACCAATGGTAGCAACACATACTCACAACATACAGAAAGACCATCTCACAGCAAGTAGGTTTTCATATAACATTTCCAAAGATTTTTAGAGTTTTTATATCCCTCCTTTCTTCCCTTCTCTGCCCTAATCCTTCCCATTCCATTAATCTTCTTTAAATTTCTCTACCACTTCTTTCTATCTTTCCTCCCTTGAACCCTGCCCTGAATTATTTGGTTTTATTCTATGTCCCTGATATTGGTCTATAAAAGAAAAAAATGTAGTGATAAAATGACTCCTAATGGTACTCTACTGTACTCATAGATTAGTGCCTCATTCAGCTATCATCAGAGAAGCTTCCACCTGCAGCAGATGGGAATAAATATAAAGACCCACAATCAGACATTAAACAAAGAGAAAGAGACCTTGGAACACTCAGCTTTAATTGGGATTTCTCCATCAATGCCTCCCCTCAGAGCGCAGTGAACCCTGCAAAAAAGGAGGAGAGAAAAGTGTAAGAGCCAGAGGAAATAGAGGACACCAAGAAAACAAGTCCCTCTAAATCAAGATGAACAAAGCCCATATGAACTCATAGAGATTGAAGCTGTGTGCACAGGGTCTGTATAGGTCTTCACCTGGTCTTCTGTGTTTACATCATGGCTTCCAATTTAGTGTTTCATGGGATTTCTGAGTGTGAAAACAAAGTCAGTCTCTGATTCATATGCCTTCTTATAGACTCTTTTCTGTTCATTGGTTTGTCTTGTCAGACTTCAATGTGATAGTTTTTGTTTTATCTCATTATATTTTATTTTGTTATATTTTTAAAAAATGAATGAATGAAAACCTAGCCACAGGGTTTTATATATATTTATATATATATGTAAATTTCTAAACTTTAGCAATCCATACACCCAACAGAAAGTCTTAACATTCTATTTAACAATAAAGCCAATATATAAATACCATTTTTCCAAAGAAAGGCATATAAATAAAAGGTGCTCAGAATCACTAATGGTCAAGAAACCTAAAAACTATAAGGAAATAATACCCTACATTTGTTAGGTTAGCTGTTATCAGGAAGTTAAGAGAAAGTAACTGTGGTGAGGATGTGGAGGTACAGGGTATGAGTGGAAAGTGGCACAGCCATTATATAAAATACTATGAAAGAATTTAAGTAAAACTAACATATGACCTAGAAATCTTGCTTCTGAGTATATTCAATGGAAATAAAATCAGCACCTCAAATTTATATTGACCATCCATGCTCATTACAGAATCATTCACAAAAGCAAATACATAGAAACACCCTCAGTGTTCATCAAAGGGTGACTTGATATGAAAATATGATATAACTCAGGCATAAGAAAGAAGAAGCTGCTGGGCTGGTACTAATAGCTTAGTAATAAGTACCTGGAGTATATAATGACTTAGGTCATTCTCCAACATAGGAAAAAATACAGAGATGTGTCATTATGTTAAATGGAATAACTCAGAATGAAAGAGAGAAATCTTGAATGTCTATATTACTCACTAGTAGGAGAATTTTCACAACACAAACTCTCAGACACAGAAAACAGAAGTATGGCAGCCATGAGATGGAGGTTAGAGGAAATAGGAAAATGCTGAACATATTGTGTAAACATTAAACAGTATGATGGCGACAGACAATCTTAATATGTTATTTTTTGAAGTTTGCCAAAATGTTACTTTTTAAATGTTCTCACCCAAAAATACACCAAAAGAGACACACAGACATATACACACACCTAAAAATAAACACACACACACACACACACACACACACACACACACATACTGTGGAATAATCCTTTTGTATACTGTGAAGATGTGTTGCTCTCGCTAGTTTGATAAGAGCCAACTAGCCAATAGCTAGGTGGGAAGAGGTTAGGCTGGAGAGCCAGACTGAGAGAACACTGGAAAGAAAGAGGGTGGAGTCACCAGCCAGATGCAGAGGAAGCAGGATGTGTTGAAAATGAGGTAATAAGCCATGAGCCACATGGCAGCATGTTAAATTAATAGAAATAGGTTAATTTAAGTTGTAAGAGCTGGTTAGTAACAAGCCTAAGCTAGTTAGCATTTATAATTAATAAAAACTCTCAGCGCTGTTTATTGGGGAGCCAGCAGTCCTGATGATAAATTCCATCTACACACACACACACACACACACACACACACACACACACACAAACACACACACACTGATAATTATGCTAGGCAATGAATGTGCTATTTAGCTTCCTTATAATATTTATCCCATAATATATAGCAAATTAATATATACAATTGGCTTTATAAGTTATTTATCAATAAACCTAGATAAGCCAAAACTTCTCTGCCCCATGTCCAAATGCAATTCAAGTAAAATTTAACCTTTCCTTCATAGCTCCATGGAGAATTTTAAAAGTTCATGATTTTCTTTCACACAAAACTTTTCATGTATCTGAGGATTATCTCTGAAGGGAGCAAGGGATTGATTAACCAAGAGAAATATTTCCAAACATGTATTTTCCTTCGGAGTATATTGAGCAATGTAAACAAATAAAGCTAATATTGGTTCAAACTAAAACTGCATATTTAATTGCTTATGCCTTTTCACTAATTAGTTGGCAGCAATTATACACAAAAAAGGGATTACAATCTTCATTACTAAATATATTTTAAGGACATTTCTTAGGGTGGGGTCTGTATCAATACACGAGGTCTGACCTCAGCATTGGAAACTAAAGGGCAGAAAAGAAAATATGGGCATATGCATTGCAGGCTATTTTTGATTTTGTTTCACTCTAATGAGTTTTTAATTAAGTGAAGTATGACAAAAATATTAACACAATATTTAATTCCCAAGGGGCTGATTTAATGTTTCTGAGTATCTTAACTGTATGACCTTGGTTAGTGAAGTTAGCATCACTGAACTTAAGCTGCTTGTTGGCAAGATAGGGCATCAAATCCTTTCACATGATGCAGCAACTTTGGACAAGGTACTGGTTGGACTGATATGCCAAAATGAGTTTGTTAAATTTTCATGCACCTGCTGTGGACAGCACCATGATCAGACTCAGACTTACTATGCAGATAAGGAAGCTAGTGAACAGAAGGGTTACATAATACGTTCCAAATCATATAACTGATAGATCAATGTCTCAAACCCAGAAAATCTGCTTCTAACATCCAGAGTCTTAGCCATTGCACACTTGGCCTCCTCTTGCAAGCTGAAATCTTGGAGAGTGGAAATAGGAAGCAGTAGAGATCTCCAACAAATTCTTACCTTGCATAGGGAAGTGAATTGCCTGTCTAGTGGTGGTCCTGCACAAGACACTTGGGATGTGGACAGTCTTTGATACATGTTTATGAGCACCTGGGATCTCAAAAGCAATACATGAGATAAAATATGATTTAAGAGGTGATTAAATCAAACTCCAGGAAAGCAGAGGAGCATGAAAATGAGATGGGAAAGCAATGAAATTAAATCAAGTTACATTAATGAAAAAGTTACACCTCCTAACCAAAGCTGGATCCCACTTCTGGCCTTTGGAAAATGAGTAAGACTAGTCTCATTCAAGGGGCAGGAAACCTAGAGTGTTTCACACTGGCTGCCATTCTTCATCCTATGGAGATTTTTCTAGGTTCTTTTCAGAGCATTAACTGCCTGGCACTTGCAGACTATACACTAGCCCCACACCTGCTTCTGTGAGCAGAGAAAGCTTTTACAACAGTGGTTCTCAACCTTCCTAATGCTGTGACCCTTTAACACAGTTCCTCATGCTGTGGTGATCCCCCAACCACAAAATTATTTTCATTACTACTTCATAACTGTAATTTTGCTACTGTAATGAATCACAATGTAAACATCTGTGTTTCCCAGTGGTCTTAGGTGACCCCTGTGCAAGGACTGTTCAACCCCAAAGGGGTCACGACTCACAGGTTGAGAACCACTGTTTAGAAAGAAGCCATAAGCCATAAGGAAGGGTGGAAAATGCAAGGGTATGGGGGAAGGATTTTTGACAACATGTGTGAAAAAGTGCGAGTTTCAAGTGCTGAATTATTTATACTCCATCCTCTTAGGAATATTTATGTCATTTTCCAAGTGCAGGAATGCAAAGTCATTTCTGAGTTGAGGCATACTCTCTTCCTGGACTTTGGATTTGGGGGTTTATTAAGTTATTAACACCACTCACAACTATGCACAAGAAAAGCCATGACGAGTTTCAAGTGAGCATTAAATAATTCAACAAGTTTGTATGGCTATCTCTATGTGACTAAGAAATCAACTAAATACTGGAGACACAGGAGTGAAAAATAAAATAAATTAGTCAAAGGTCCTTGCCTACATGGAGCCTACATTCTGATAGGAGGTTAAAAAAATAAGCAAAATTAATATGTGAATTATACTATATGCTAGAAAGTTAGTGCTGTGCACAACAAGAACAGAATAAATGGTCTGAAAGTGTCATGGAGTCAATTCTGTTTTAAATATGAATGCCAAGGAAGGTCTCATGGAGAGGTGACATTAAATACAAATTTGATGGAGGTGAGGGAGTCAGCTATGCAGTTATTGGAGAGGAGGGGCCTAGAAACAGGATCAGAAGAGCATTCCAGCCAAGGAAATGAAGTCTGGAGTAGGATAGTAATAGTGGTTATGGGGTTGCATGGAAATTATCCTATATTAGATGAAGCAAAATGAGACCTGAGATACCCCCAGTCAGATGTCCAGGGTCTGCAGTATGTTACATGTGCAGAGAAGCAGCAGAAGTTCAGAATGAAGATATTAAGGTGATATTTCATTCTGCTGTGTTGTGGTCAAATTGAGAGTAGGGGGAGGAGCAGAAAAGAGAGGAAACACTAAATTCAGAGAATGTTATTGTAACACCAGTAAGGGGTTAGAAAGATAGACATGGCAGTAGCAGGAAGACAATAAATAGAACTTCTATTTTGATTATTACAAAGGATTTCCAAAAGCCTATATAAGGAATTTAGAGAGTTATAGAACATAAAGCTTTAGGGATATTTACTCTATTCCCAAAATCTCATGACACAACAAGAGAACCTGAGCCCTTAATTTCAGAATTAGAATAAATTTCTAAAGCATACACAGTTGAGCCAAGACCCCAGGTTTTGGTGAACCCTAACACAACTGATGTACCTGTAGAGGCCAGGGCTTAAGGCCAGCTAGTCTCTGTGGGACTGGGTAAAGACCTAATGAGGTGAGAACACAGACATAAGAAAGATACAGCATATATATAGGCCTCTGATATCTCTCCTGCTACAATGACCTTTTCTGTAGAGAACAGTGGCATTTTCCTTGGTAGTAGTACTGAGTTCTACATACTAGATGTGTTTATATAGGAAGCAGGAACAGTAAGGTTCTTTTTTAAATCATTGATAAATAGTAAACCTTCAGGAAAATCTTTTCATGATGGGAATGGCGGCATAAGTACTGATCAGGACAACTCTGTCACAATGTGTAACGTTCTGGCCACCCTTCTGCAGTTATCACTTTGACATTTCCCACAAATATACCTTCCACTGCTCTGATAATGCCTATAGAGCCATTTAGCTGCCAGCAGCAAATCCCCCTTGGGTAATCTCAAAACTCTGAAGGAAAAATGCCTTTATTTCCCAGGAAATTTTGTCTTTTCACAATCTATTAATCCCAGCCTATACTATTTGCCAACAAAGTCTCTATTAATGTATTATAAAAAGGAGTCCGTAACAAATGTCGAAAGACTGATAAGGTGATTTTCCTCTCATCTAGGGAAAAACTAAAGGTTCTGTATTTGGAATGAAGCCAAAATAATTTTGAGAAAAATCCATTTTTCTCTTACTCCATGGCATAGCTAGAGTGCCATTCTCCCTTCTTATATATTTACTTGACAAGAGAGTCAATAAATCAAGTCTAACATATTTTTATCCAAGAAGCAATGTAAACAGTGGTCTTATAAAATATTTGAGCTACTGGTTGGGATTTTCTTAATTTAGCTAAATATTGTGTACATTCTCTGAGCACACACCCCTCAACTAACAGGAGAAGCCTCCAGAAGTTTGCTGAGATACGAGAATAAGTCTGTCTTGACTCAATGTCGTCTTTGTTCCTTCCACAAAGCTGCTACTTCAGCTTTCACAGTGGCTTAAAATAGGACTCCATTGTGACAAGTATTATTGTGAATGTCACTTTTTATTCCAAAGACTAAGTTCAAGCCCTCACTCCTTCTCAATCCTGATAAAAACATAAAACCGTCAAGGGTCTAGCACATTTTCTAGATATTTATTAATTTTACCTTATTTATAATTTATAGTTGTTGGCTTTAGTGCTACTACCCTTATCATCACGGACTTATTCTCAGGCTATTAAGTAGTAACAATGGTATCTTTCTGAAGAAGTCATATTTGCTCCTTAAAATAGAGTTAACAAACTCCCTTCTTCATCTTCAAGACTGTAGAGCAGTGGTTCTCAACCTTCCTAATGCTGCAATCATTTAATACAGTTCCTCATGTTGTCAAGACCCCCAACCATAAAATTATTTCATGGCTACTACATAACTGTAATTTTTCTACATTTATGAATCATAATGTAAAAATCTGACATGCAGGATATCTGATATGGGACCCCAAGGGGTCGCAACCCACAGGTTGAGAACAAGTGCTGTAGAGAAAGGCTAGATCAAATGTTCCACATTTAACACTGCTGATGGAAGATACTCCTGAAATCAAATAATGCCACCCTACTTGGCTAACTCTTGATTAAGACAAAGAAAGCCAGACTCAGAGACGCTGTGCTAGAACATTGGAGACATGCTCAGTTTCAGTGATTTTGACAAGAGGAGTTCATGAATATGTTAGGGCAGAATCTGGATTTGAAAGTGATGCATTTACAGAGAGTAGAGATGTTCATACCGGCTTCAATAGTTCTGTGTGGTTATTAATAATCCCCTAACACAGTGTGCATGGGGCATATGTTTCTGTTACAGAGAAACCAGCTCACTGAGTCACCCAGCAGGGGAACAGGCGGAGCTCATCCGGAACCACACAGTGCTGTCTACACGCAGTCAGCTCTGGATGTGGCAAAGCAATGGTGCTGCTTCTGTTCCTGGCACCAGCTTCCAGGAAGCTGGCACTGAGGAAAGAAAATAAATGAGATCACAGCCCAGGTGGGACAGTCATTCTGTTGGGCAGCAGGGTGAGCCCTGAAGGAGGCATGGGCAGTAAATTCTCCCAGGTCCCAAGCAGAGACAGGCTTGGTTGCACTAAATGCTTCCAATAAGACAAATCTGTGTTTCCAGAGTGGGGGAAGGGGAGATGAGCCTTCTGGAGCCGAAGATTCCTACTGAGTAATTCCATTGGCTATCAATCTGGCTTTCACACACTGCTCATTTGTTCCTTCTTCGTGACCCTCTTGAGAAAATTCACTCAAAAGTTCAGAGGTTAGGGGTGGGGAGATGGCTCAGTGAGTGAGTACTTTCTATATAAGCATGAGGAACTGAGTTCATATCCTCAGAAATCACATGAACAGCTAGGTGCACCTGTAACCCCAGCATTGTTAGAGTGGAGAGGGGCTAGCTCCAGGTTGAGGGAAAGACCTTGTCTCAGGAGTTTAAAGCAGAGGGTATTAGAAATAGATGCCCAGCAGCATGTGTCAGCTTCCACATGTGCATACAGGTACTCACAACATGTAAGCATACAGCACAAATACACAAAGATATCACCTACAAAAGAGTAACATCTTTAACTGCTACCACTTTAAGCAAGTGGTGTCATGCTCAAAAGTAATTTCTGTTGTGCAGAAGGATATAGACATTAAGTGAGGATACTCCTTGACAGTGAAGGACCCTGGTACACAAAATGACATGATCCCATGAGCTTTATCCCATGCCCTGATTACGAATTAGAAATGAAGACTCAAAATCCACCCTAAATGTGCTGAGTCAAAAATCAACACTGCAACAAGATCCCCGGGAAATTTATATGGATATTGAAGCTGAAGTGAAAAATAAAGCGGCTCAAGAAAAAAACAAGAATACATTGGGTCACTCAATGGAAGGTACATGGGTTTCTAACTCAAACCTGTCACTTGGAATTTGGCTTGCCTTTTCTGTTGGTTCTTTCTTCTACATCAGCATTATCGGGAAGCAAACACCCTCAGTAAGTAGCTGTGAATGTGTCCATCAGCATGTCCAGACTTTAACCCTAGTTCTTTTGCTCACTATAGTAAAGGAACAAACTTACTTCTAATAATTCAAGCAAAATTTTCTGAGATTCTCTTTAGTAAATTCAGTTAGACCACATACCTAGTTCTAGAGTGACTATCAATCAGATTGACTAGGTCATATCACATGCTATTTGAATACCCCCCCCCAAAAAAAAAACCAATCCAGTGTTCTTCATTAAACAAGAAATAGGTGCAAAGCATGCAATAGCAGCAGAGGACCAGCACTTCACTGTTTCCAGCACTATATTTCTTGAGATCTGACTTCTGGGCAGGGATAGGAACTAGGCATTAATCCTTTACGAGTGGTGCCACTCCTTGCTATGGGTGCTAAAACAGACAACAGCAAGTCACATGCTATGGATTTCATAGTAAGGTGCCATTAGCTGCCTTAAATACCTAGAATTGTATTGTGGACTTCAAGAATAGCCAGGCTTCCAATATGGGGACCCCAAAGGGAAGTAAAATCTATAGTTTGGATACACGACACTCAATTTTAGGGGATTAGAACCAGATTGCAAAGGGTACATGCAAATGTAAACTTGCTTAAGTGAGGCTTCCGAACATAAATTTTGCTCCCTCAAATGAAGAAGCATTACAATAGTGCACAGGAGATAAACTTCATGTTTTTAATCACAGTTTAGATGAAGAAATTAACAGCCTAAATGTTTGTATCTAAACTGCCATCAGCCAGTCATCAATGGACTTCCAAAATAAAAACCTAGACATCTGATAAAGTAGGAAAGCCAGAAGGGCTGGATAAAAGTCAATATGTGATGCCTCTTTGTGGTGGTATTGTGTTCTCCAAAATATTGTGTACCCTAATAAATTTATCTGGGGTCAGAGAACAGATAGCCACTAGATACAGAGGCTAGAAAATGGTGGCACTCACGCTTTTAATCCTAGCATTCCATAGATAGAAATCCCTCTGGATCTCTGTGAGTTCAAGGCCACATTGGAAACAGCCAAGCATGGTGCCACACACCTTTAATCCCAGAAAGCCAGCCTTTAATCCCAGGGAGTGGTGGTAGAAAGCAGAAAGGTATATAAGGCGTGAGGACCAGAAACTAGAAGCTTTTAGCTGGTTAAGCTTTCAGGCTTTCGAGCAGCAGTTCAGCTGAGAGCCATTGGGATGAGGACACAGAAGCTTCCAGTCTGAGGAAACAAGATCAGCTGAGAAGTTGGCCAGGTGAGGTTAGCTGGGGCTTGTTCTGTCTCTCTGACCATCCAGCATTTCACCCCAATACCTGGCCCGGATTTGTTTTTATTAATAAGACTCTCTAAGATTCCTGCTACACCTCTTAGTTCCTTAAATATCTAACAGTTCTGAAACACAATTTTGCATTAAACTACATAACTAACTGGTATGACTTATATTTAACTAGGGGACTACCTTGCATCCTCTCTAAAAGTTGTGTGTGTGTGTGTGTGTGTGTGTGTGTGTTATTGTTGTTTTTATTTAAAAAGCTGGTGAGTTATTTCTCGACTATTGCCAGCAGTCTATTGTGGGGGCATCTTTGTGGATTTCTGTGGGTCTCTCCAGCACTTTGTTTCTTCCTATTCTCATGTGGTCTTCATTTACCATGAACATTCCTTGTGTTCCCTCTCTGTTCTTGATCCAGTTGGGATCTCCCGCTCCCCCAACTTCTCTTTCCCTCGCCCCTCGCCCCTCATTACCCCGACTCACGTCCAGACTGTTCATGTAGATCTCATCCATTTCTCCATCATTGGGCGATCCCCGTGTCTTTCTTGGGGTCCTGTTTTCCAGGTAGCCTCCCTGGTGTTGTGAGTGGCCGTCCAGTCATCCTTGTTCCACAACTAGTATTCTCCTATGAGTGGGTACAGACCTACCCTGGTGATAGGATGACCAAACACCCTAATTGTCGTGCTAGAAACCCCATCCAGTGACTGAGGGAACTAGATGCAGATATCCACGGTCAGGCCCCGGGTGGAGCTCCGGGAGTCCAATTGGCGAGAAGGAGGAGGGTTTATGTGAGCAAGAGTTGTTGGGACCAGGGATGGATGGAATACAGGGACAAGTGGCCAAACGAATGGAAACACATGAACTGTGAACCAATGGCTGAGGGGCCCCCAACTGGATCAGGCCCTCTGAATGGGTGAGACAGTTGATTGGCTTGATCTGTTTAGGAGGCATCCAGGCAGTTGGACCGGGTCCTGTGCTCAGTGCATGAATTGGCTGTTTGAAACCTGGGGCTTAGTAGAGACCCTTGACTCAGCCGGGGAGGAGGGGACTAGACCTGCCTGGGCTGAGTCCACCAGGTTGATCTCAATCCTCGGGGGAGTCTTTGCCCTGGAGGAGATGGAAATGGGCGGTGGGGGTGGGAGGCGGGCTGGAAGGGAGGAGGGAGAACGGGGGAATCTATGGCTGATATGTAAAGTTGAATTATATTGTAAAATAAAATAAAATAAAATAAAATAAAAAGCTAGTGAGTGAGTAAAAGGTTTGCAGTAAAAGCCTACCCACCTGAGTTTGATTCTCATAGCCCACATAAACAGCTGAATACAGGATATGCAGCTATAATCCCAGGACTCACTGTGAAAAGTGAAATGGTCATTAGAGAATCACCCAGAAGCTACTGGGTCAGCTTTCCTCATATACAGCCCATCAGAAACAACAAGAGAGGTGGGTCCTCAACAAGGGAAAGGGTGAGAACCAACTAACCAAATAAATATCTCCTCTGACCAACACACACACACAAAGACACACACACAAATAATAATACAAATAAAAATTTAAAAGATAAAAAATTACTAAGTACATCACAGGGAGAAAAGAAAGACTTGGGGAAAGAGGAGCTGAGAGGGAAGGATGGGAGAAAAAACTCCAAAAAGCCATTAGAAGAGTGAGAAAAACAGGAGAGGTCAGGGACAAAGGTGAGTGGAAACATTATTTTAAAAGTCAAATGGGTTTCAAAGCATTTTCTGTGAATCGATTTCCAGCCAAAGCCGCCTTCAGACAGCCCTTAGACTTGTGAAGTCAGATGTCACTCTAGGTTTAAGCTTCACACTCACAGTCCTGACAGCCATCTACAACGTACTTAGAACCATCTGTAAAGGTGACACTGGGAAAATGCATTTTCAAAACGTAACGTAAGAGTGAGTGCTGTGTATCCAGGGGATACCTGGCCTGCTGTGAGGGGCTGCTCTCACCATGTCAACACTGATTTTGGTTTTCATAAGTGCCGAGGTAGCCACTGTCCTCCTGAAGGAACTGCACACCTGTCTCAGGATGTGGACCCCTTCGCTGTAGAAGGCATTTGACAGAAGCCTGTTTCATCTTCACCAATGAGAGAAAGCCATTTCCTCAAGGAGGTCTCTTTCTTTCAAAATAGTATATTACCAGTATATTTCATAATGGATGGTGCCTTCCTCCATCTCTCTCTCTCTCTCTCTCTCTCTCTCTCTCTCTCTCTCTCTCTCTCTCTCTCTTTCTCTCTCTCTCTCTCTCTGTGTGTGTGTGTGTGTGTGTGTGTGTGTGTGCGCGCGCGCGCGCGCGCGCGTAGATTAAATACATTGACTTCATTTTGATCTTCTGATCTTGCCCTTTCATTTCACCTGAGGGAGACTGGATCTATGTGTTAAGAGATAGAACATGACAACAAAGGAGAGTTACTACATGAAAATTTTACTTCTTGAAGATTACTAAAATTTCTCCAACTGTCTTAGAAATCTTTGTTAGGTTAGCATTTATTAGATCAACTTCTACAACAGAGTTTGAGCAGTTCAACAATGTCTGCCTGCATGCTAGGGAATTGGAAAATCCCATAGCTATGCAGTCTGTGAAGCTAGATGCCTCAGCAGTCCCAACCCAGTATCAAAAGCCTGGAGAGTTGGTGGTACTAGCACATAATGGAAGACTAAAGTTTGAGCACACCACAGTCAGGGTGGTGTCAGCAGTGGCAGATGCATCCATTCAGAAAAAAGCTTCAAAAGCAGGTAAGGTCTTCTGCAGACCTCTTTGCAGCTGGGCCGCCCTTTGGATTCACTCTGAGTCTTCCTTTCTCAGGCAATGCTCTCTGGAAACACCCTCATAAACACAGCCAGAGGTATGTTTCCTAGGTGATTCCAAGTCCAGCAAGCTGCCAATCAATACCAATGATCACAAATCTGTTCTAAAATATGCTCCATTATAGTTTCTTGAATGTGTTTTTCCCTGGTTTTATTTACAGATGTTGGCCTCTGGCATTCTTGGTGGGTTAATATTCTCATCCATCCATAGGCTAGTGATGTGGGGATAGGCAATTTGGGTATATGGATACTGTGTATGTACATTCATTGTATATATGTGTAACATATGAAAATATGTGCTGTGTCTGTATGTGTGTCTGTGTAGTATTTAGGAGAGTAAGGACTGTATGTGAGTACAGTGGGTGGATAAATACAAGGTTGATACTATAGATATATAACATGTGTTTGTATCAGTAAAGTACATTCATGCAATGATGTACATGTATTTATGTGCAAAGTATATATGTGTTTGTGTTTATACTACTGGTATTTATGCACTTATGGAATATTGAGTGTATGTATATGGTGTGTGTCATATTTGGATCCATGTGCATATACTAGACTGGAAAGAATATAGTTATGTGTGTAGACATTGTGTGTATGGGCATTTGCAAATGAACACACTGAATTTTTATCATGTTCTGATCCAACAAAAAGATTACTTAACAATAGAAGAAAACACTTCTCTTCTCCATAGGGAAAAAAAATCCTGAATGAGGTAGCCTTTGAATATTTGTTTTTATACACAAAGCAATTACTCTAATTTAGGCAAAGGTAGCTACCTTGGACTCCTGGAGGAAATGTCCAAAATAATACTCCTTTAAAGCTATTTAACATTGGAGTGGGCAATCCATTTTTAGGTATCCAAAAGGGATGACAGAAGATAGTTAATGGTACATTATTTTAGGGGACGAAAAACTATCAAAATGTTTCTGACTGTAGCAACAATAAAATCCTAATGAAGCAGAGGAGCAGATGGAAATTGAAAAGCCTGTGCAATGTCAAAGCCCAAAACACAGTGATTTGTTAAATTACGGGGTTCCTTTCCCCGGAGAGAGGCACTGCAGTCTGCTGATAACTCAACAACTGAGATTATTACTGTAACACAGCAACGCCATTTTCTTCCCGAAGCCCGCATGAACTAATTAATTACATAGCTTTGGTTACTAGGTTAGAACCAAGCCTTGCTGTCCAATTTCCAAAGACTGAACTTCATAAACTGTCAGAGGAACAGATTTTTCCTAACTGTCTGCTGACTACTGTGAATAGCTGCAAAGACTGCTATCAATTGCTATAAGACAAATATCTTAAGAAAAATTCTGCTTGCTGCTTTGACCATTTGGAAGAACTATCTTTTTTCCAAGTTATCTTTCTTTCTTTCTTTCTTTCTTTCTTTCTTTCTTTCTTTCTTTCT
>CABHPH010155123.1:0-29304 GCA_902168325.1 Peromyscus nudipes | reverse complement strand
TCTTTCTTTCTTTCTTTCTTTCTTTCTTTCTTTCTTTCTTTCTTTCTTTTTAAATTCTGGAGCTACTGACTTCTTTAGCGAATCACAATCCATCGTGGTGCGTGGCCTCTCTAAACATAATGCAAGCATCGGGAGGCTGAGTGGCTCCCGAGAAGGGTTTTATACTGGTACCAGCTGGGCATACCAGGCTAGATGGGTGAAATATAATTTCTTCCATCACCGTATTGTTCTTTCTGCTCTAAACAAAAGTCCCCAGTCTATTTCTCAATAAAGAAGCAAAATTTCAGAGGCCTCCTGAGTGCAAGCAAATGGGAAATAATGCTCTGTCCATTATAAGAGAAAAGAATTGCCTTTGTTTCGGCTTTTCTCCAAAAGCAGTCAGGAATTAGAAAGGAGACTGACCCCTGGAGGCCCAATGAAAATCGTGAAGAAAACCTGGAGCTTGAGTCTCCTGCAGTTGTTGAGGCCTTTCCTCTCCCAAAATGCCTTGCCGTCTTCTCCAACTTTATCCTGCTGCCACAGAAGCAAACCACTTTCTTTACCAATGGAAAAGTAAATTCTCAGGGCTAATCGAAGTGGAGGCACAGTTTGAAACCATGCACATACTATGGATAATCAAGCAGACCAGAAGAATGCATATCCATGAGTTTGGGGAAGGTCATACCAGGATAGCCAATACAATGTTGTTAATAAACAAACTGTATAGGACCATCGTAGTCAACAACAATGGAAGAGCTGAAACACTTACATGTATATTTAGATTACTGAATCATTTGCAAAAGTTTATTTAAGGTATTTTTATACTAATGATACTAAAAGAGCTCTAAACTACAGAACCGAATAAAAGCAAGCCACTAAATAAAATATAGCTATATAAAAGCAATTTGGTGAGCCAGCCCATATCTAAAATAAACCACTTTTATAAATATAATTCCAGATAAATAGTCTTGAATTACTTGCATTATCTTGAATTACTTACATTAGATGACAGGAAACCATTATCCTCTGATGTGGAGTTGGATGTGGAAGAACTGGGCAGGATAGATTCTGATGCATCTCATTAGCTAGAAATATAATCTGAGAAGAGACATTCTACCTTGGATTCGTCTGAAATCTGGGGACTAGAAAAATGCCTGCCTTTTGGGAATGCTGTGTGAATCAAATGAGTTAGAAATAAAGCAGTTACCAAATGTGGAATTACTGCCCCATAGCCCAGTGATGTCCTCGGTGCTTTGTCTTCCTTCTTTTAGTATTCAGATGCTAAAACTAGTAAATTCTATTCACAGGTCAAGAGACTGAGATTCACTGAACTTAAGGTGACCTACCAATATCTTAGAGAAGAAAATCTAGAGATTCTGGGACAAGGACAGTTTTCATGAACAAGCACTTAAAGTAGAATGAGAACATTTTCAATCCAAAAATATTTCCTGAAATCTGTGTATCCTCTTACATTTGAGGCACAAAAAACTTGAACCCGATAAGGGTTACCTGTCTAATATATATGTGTTTGTTCTCAGCTTGCTGACCAATTTAGAATCATCTAGAAGATTGGGGAGGCACTCCTGTGGATGCTGAGAGAGTGTTTCCAGAAAGGATTAACTGAGGGGAGGAAGATGACACACACTGAGTATGACAGATACTAATCCAAATGTTCTGAGGACCTAGACAAAATAAAATGTGGAGTGGGGAGTCATCTGAGTGCTGGCATTATCCTCTTCCTGCTTCCTCTCCATCATGATATGAGCTTAGCTGTGCCCTGCCCTCTATGATGAAGCCTCTGAGACCAAATACATTTTCACTCCCTTAAGTAGTTTGGCTTAGGTGTTTGATCACAGAAAGGAAAACTCCCCACTAAAAGAGATCCGTTCTCCAGTACTTGAGATTTAAGGACACATTGCTCCAGGAGCTCATTAAAAGGGTGGATAGTGTTTTTGCTGGTTAAGTTTAACATCTGAGAGTGAGTTTGAATCTTCCTATTTCCAAAAGTGTTGTGATAAATTTGAAAACCATTCCCAATACTTTGCTGTGTGTGATTTTTATGGTGAAAAGATGAATCTTATCGCCCCTTAACTACGGATTTGTGTATGTGGATTGTTTTGCACAATGAAGTGTGGATCATTGTAATTTGCTCAGAGGCTACGATTGTACTCATTTTCTGCAGTTGAGTCTATCTCTCTGCACTTGTGCTAATGTGGAAAGAAAACATCCCCAGATACTTACTGCTCTTGCAGAAACTTCAAGTGGAAAAGACATGAACTTGACTTACAGCCTCAAGCCAATGCCAACCTAAATATGTCCAACACCGACTATAGAAGTATCATGACTGGAAAAAAATATTTGGACTCAAAACTACTGGATTATTAATAGTTTTCACTATTGCTACACAGCATTGCAGAGCCTTTGTTGACAGATACACTGGCCATGTATAATCCTTTTTCCTTCTACACTTCTGGTTGGGCAGATCTTTCCCGAACATGGACGAAAAGCTTTTGCTCTGCATTTAAACAATATGAAAGGAGGGCCTCTTACCATGTTCTCCAGGTGTACTATCACTCCATACATCAGTCCTCGGGAATAAAATCTTTCCACAGATGATTTCTGCAATCCTCTGTTCCTTACTCCAAAGTCTTCAATGACTTCCTAGTGTGGAATGCTTTCACACTTCTCTGGGATTAAGCAGTATCTGCTCCCTTAAAATTCTGTGATATTTCACACCCACTGTTCTGTACCTGGAACATTCTCTTAGCATACTATCATTTTCATTTACCCTTATCCATGTGTTAAATTTTGCTACAACTTAAATTCCTCCTTGAGTCTTTCCGTTCTTATAGCAGCTCCTTTTTGGCACACGCTTTGCCCCTTACATTGATATCTACTAAGAATACCACAGTCTTCTCTAAGTTCTTGCAAGTTCACCCTTCATTTTCCTAATTATAGAACTATCGCAGTCATTTTCTCCCAGAGACTGTCACAGACTTGTGGGCTCTCGTCTTGAACAGAGGTTAATTAATTCCACAATCCTCAAATCCATTTTGTGATACCCTCCTGCCATCACGCAGTTAAGCTTTGAGATTGTCGGAGCACACACAATATAGTTTTCTTTCATTCCCATGTCACAGAATGTGTCAGTTAGTGTCCTGCTCCATGTGGCTACTCAGCGACTCATTTTGGAAGACTCTTCGCCACAACCTGGTATTTATAATTTCACACTGAAAACTTTCAGAAGCAGGTAAACGACTCCTGGACCCACATTTTTAACCCCCTGTTTAATATGAATCCTAATCAAACATATACCAGTCTAGATAAACAAAATTAACTGCTATCTAATAAATAACAGGTGAACATTTTTATTTATAATTCTTAAAGTGTTAATAGAAGAAAAGTATTGCTATATATATTTAGCTAATAGATTAAGCTGCCTTGAGGTTGGATAGTTTGCCAAAGATGGCATAGCTAAAAAATACATACTAGGAATAAGATTTAAAAACCAAGACTTCTTGACATATTCCAAAGCTTTTACTTAAAACATAGCACTTGAGGATTAGAACAAAAACATATCTACCAACAATTCCTGAAGAAAGGAGGCTATAAGTTTGAAAAATAGCAAGGAGAACTATATGTGCTGGTTTGTGGGAGGGGAAGGATAGGGGATGATATGATTTTATTATAATCTCAAAAGATAAAATAAACATATGTTTTAAAATATTATAGGGGATGAGTCATACCAACATAGAAAGAGCTAAGCGGAAAGGTATCTCCCAGTACCAATAACTTTTCCAAAGAAGTTTCCTTTTGAGGTCATGAGGAGTACTCAAAACAAATTCTATTTGAATTATCCAGAACTGATGCATTAAGCACCAAGTAACACAAACATACACTTGAGCCTCATTACTCATGGTTTTTGTATTCAAAACTCTATCTACTCACTGAAACCAATCAATAATCCCAAACTCATGGAACTTGCACAGTCGTTCACAGGGATATAGAAAGTAATGAAATTTTGGAGTTGTGTAAATTGCAGATTTCAAGCTGAAATTGAACATAGCGGTGGTCTGTCTTCTTGTTTCATGCACCATAAAAAGAGGTGTCTTCCTAGAACTCTATTTGGAACCACAGTTTTCTCATTGTACTTTTGTTGATTCTTTTGCTTTACCATGCCCTTCAGCATAGTGCCAAAATACCATCTAGTGTTTCCAAGTCCAGGAACACTAACTGTGTTTTAAGGTAAAAATGCAAGTGTTGAATGAGCTTTATTCTATCACAGGTTATAGTGCTGTGAGCTTAATAGTAATAACTCAACAGGATGGCACATCCAAACAGAAATATAAATTTCCACCTTCTCTGTGAAGCTGCTCCAGAAAGTACTGAGGAAATAGCCATAGTATGTGAAGAAGCTATGGAAAGATAGTAACAAAGATACATTTGTTCATTTGTGAGATAGCCACTAATTAGAAAATGCATAGTAGGAAATATTGGTCTAAAATTGAAAGCCAGGAAATTTTGTCCTGTTATCCAGAACCAGAAAAAAAATGTCAAATCATTCCCACCTAGTGCTAGCTGATTTACATGTTTCAAAAAGTGATGTGTCATAAAAAAATAAGTTGGAAGTTTCTGCAGGTTCAAGACATTGCAAACAAAGACATTTAAGAATTTGATTAAACGCAGTACAGTAAAGGTTTATATGAAAGAGCAGGTTTTCATTGGTGACAGGACTAACTTATCTCATAAGCATACTACTAAATGAACCCAATTAACACAAACAGAACATTGGTCAAAATGTTACAGCAGTGCATACAGGAACCTATCCCAATAGTCCTCTATGAGCCATGGTTCAATATTTGCTAATTCCCTGTTAGTGGTGACTTTATAAAGCAAATAACTGCTTGGAATAATGAGAACTGTTTTGGTTTGAAATAGAATGTCTCCCATAAGCACATGTATTTGAACTCTTAGTCCCCAGTTGGTGACAGATTTGGAAAGATTTAGGAGGTATAGCCTTGTTGGAGGAGATAAATTACTGGAGGTGAGCTTTAGGGGCTTAAAGACTAAAGCCATTTCCAGATGCTTTCTTTGCTTTGTGCTTGTAGTTTAAGATGTGAGCTCTTGCCTTTCTGTTCCTGATACCATGGTACCTGCCTTAGGGTTTCTATTGCTGTGAAGAGACACCATGACCATGGCAACTTTTATAAAGGAAAACATTTAATTCGGGGCTGGCTTGCAGTTCAATGGATTAGTCCATTATCATCATGGCAGGAAGTAAGGCAGCATGCTGGCAGATATAGTGCTGGAGAGGTAGCTGAGAGTTCTACATCTTGATCTGTGAAGCTGCTCCAGGAAGTACTGAAGAAATAGCCATAGTATGTGAAGAAGCTATGGAAAGATAGTAACAAAGGCAACAGGAAGAAAACTGTCTATCATCACACTGGGTATAGCTTGAGCATATGAGACCTCAAAGTCCACCCCCACTGTGATACACCTCATCCTATACAGACACATCTATTCCAACAAGGCCACACCTCCTAATAGTGCCACTCCCTCTGGGTCAAGCCTTCAAATACATGAGTCTATGGGGGCCATAGATTCAAACCACAACAGTATTACTATGGACTCTAAGCCTCTGGAACCTTAAGCCCAAATAAATACTTTCTCCCTTAAGTCACTTTGGTCATTGTGTTTTATCAACAGAAATTCAAGTCTTGTGTGCTCACATGTATGTGCTATGTGTGTGAGTAAGCATATGTACATACATGTGTGCCTGTGTTATATGTATGTATCTAGTACTTTAAAAAATTCTACAATTTCTCCAGGTAGGACTCTAATACTTCCAGACCAAAATCTGCCACATGTTAGCCATGTAGTATTTTAATAAAATTTGATTTTCATCTTTTAATAGCATGTCATTTTCAAGGGACTGTTTAAATTTTTCTTCTGTTTATTTCATTTTTTGATGTTTTGTGTGTTTGATTTTACCATAGCTTATTTAACAGAAATGGAAAGTGATTTGGCACTAATTGTACCCCTTGACTATTATAATTAAGGAAGAAATATTTTTTGTATGTGGGGGGGGAGGCGTTTGAAACAGGGTTTCTCTGTATAGCTTTGCGCCTTTCCTGGAACTCACTCTGTAGCCCAGGCTGGCCTCTAACTCACAGAGATCCTCCTGGCTCTGCCTCCCGAGTGCTGGGATTAAAGGCATGCACCACCACCGCCCAGCAAATAAACTTTTTTTAGCTACTCCTGAACACTTAAGAATTTCTCCGATGCTGGGCGGTGGTGGCGCACGCCTTTAATCTCAGCACTCGGGAGGCAGAGCCAGGAGGATCTCTCTGAGTTAGAGGCCAGCCTGGGCTACAGAGTGAGTTCCAGGAAAGGCACAAAGCTACACAGAGAAACCCTGTCTCAAAATAAATAAATAAATAAATAAATAAATAAATAAATAAATAAAGTTCATTCTTTAAAGAAAAAAATTGGAGTTTTCCATCTTTTACAATCAAGTTGCTTTTCTTATCACATAAATAAGTATGTTAACACTAAATATAATTAAGTAGGTCTCCTCTTACACATACAGTCTCTAGTCTCTTTTCAGAATGTAAGAATAGGGGCTGGACAGATGTCTCAGTGGTTAAAAATACTTGTTCTTCCAGAGGACCCTGATTTGATTCCCAGCACCCACATGTCTACTCACAACCCTCCATAATGTCAGTTCTAGTGTGCTCAACTCCCTTACCTGACCTCCATGGACACCAGGCACACATGTGGTGCACAGACACACATGTGAGTAAAACATTTATATATACAAAATAAAATAATATAAAAACAAAAAAGCTAAGAACTATTATTTTTAATTACCTTATATATTGAAGATTGAAAAGCAATAAAGAGGAAAATAATTTCTCCTTCGCCTACATGCAGACAACTATTACTGCAATTTAATTTTTCTACTTGATTGTAAATCATAGGACATGCAGGAAGATTAATCTGTCATGGAGAATTACTATTAAAAATCTTCAAGTCTGCTTTCACAAAGAAAGCAGAGGTGTAATATTCTTGGATGAAAAGGAAAATAGCAGAGAAGGCATTTTTGTGCTAGGACTCTAGGTGATGCAATCAGAGTAAGACTGCTATAAATATATAGTTATCCTGACATTTTTTATAGTGGGAGAGTGTCAACATGCCTTCTGAAATTAAGGCATGAATTTCAAATACATAATTGACTAGCAATACACTTCAGCCTTGTGCTGAGGATGTAGGGAATAAGGTTCAAAAGATGTAAGTGTCTAGGGAACAGATATTAAACATGTCTAGGATGGTCACAGAAACACCATTTAGAATATGAGAAGACTAGATACTTGTAATCAGAAAGATGAATTGATGGGTTGTCCAAGGAGATTGCATCATCACTACCTGCCACAATAAAAACCAAGCATTTAAACGCCACATTAAAGAAAAGAACACAGAACAAGCTCTACTCGCTGTAGTATTCCATTCACAAAAACTACACAAGGAATAAAAATTCATATACATCTGTTGTAAGTCAAGTAGTATTTCTTATTCTAAGCCATCTCCTCTACTCACTGCACTGGCTACACGATTAGCATCCTATAGGTACTGACATGTGCTTGGGATTAAATCATTTTAACCTCTTTTAAGGTATAATTCTTCTTGAGAGTGGTGGTAACATGAGTGTATAAGTCACTATTACATTAGTATGAGCTGGAGCCATAAGAGGACCTGTAATTGGAGATCTTCCACTGTGTTAGGGCCAGAAACATGGAAACGTGCTAAGTGCACTCATTAGTGCTTGCCTATTCTAGTCTTTAGTGCTTAGAATGCCCTTTACAGTTTCAACCCAGCCCTTAAAGAAACCCTCTACAAGTATTTCATCCTTCTTTTTTCTTTAGTTTTATTTTTGAGATTTTATTACAATTACAGCATTTATCCATTCCTCTTTCTTCCTCCAAACCCTCCCATATACCCACATTCTGCTATCCTTTAAATTTATGGCCTTTTTTCATTAATTGTAATTGGATGCCTATATGTATTTGATAAATAACATCAAGTAAGAAAATCAGAGCTAGTTCCACAGATGGTATTTGTTTCCATGGAAAGCATGAAACTTTAGCCAGACAATAGTATATTCAAATCTGGGTTCTGCCATAAATTACTGAGATTATAGGCTGGTGTCTAGAACTCTCCAAATCTAAGGTTCCATGGTACCACCTCAGGCATTGCTTGAGTATTAATTTTGATGCTTGAAGACGCATGCTGCATTTACCTAAAGCACTTTTCCTGCCATAAAACTAACTCTCCACACTCATTCCAATATGGATAAAATATCACTCTGAGATCTAACTATCTTCTCCTCCCATTTCTTCTTCTCAGGTCCTCCTTTCCCTCCCCCAGTCTCTCTAGCTTGCTTGCTCATACTTCTAAAAAAGAAATGCATGAGACAAGTTTACAAAGTGCTAGCAGAGACAGCTATTGATAGCAATGTGCTTTATTAGAAACAGAGAACTCCCCAGCTTCCCATCTTTGTCCCTGTCATTGGTCTATGCCATTGTTCACTTTAGTATTGTATCAGCCCATTCACCATATGACAGACTCCACTTCACAGTCTGCCTTCCTTGCCCATCTAAAATGATGGTTTCACTTTCCTTACTCCCCTTATTGACTCACCTATTTATTTGTGTGTCAATTGAAAGCTTATCTTTTGATCCCTTCCCCCTCCTTGCCTATGTATCTTATTTAATCTCCTACTGCTGTGATTCTTTTTGGTGTCTTGGTTGTTTAACCTACTGTGTCCCTTAGGGAGTACAGATGTGCAGCAGGTGCTAGGCTAAGTGGAAGTAATTTGTAAATGATGGAAAATATTTTCATCATAATCTGTATATAGTTGAAGGATATTTTCCTAAATATTTCTGGCCCTGGCACTTAACTGAAAGTTACAACTTGTTGAACATTTATTGGCATGCAATCTACAACTGTAAAGTTACACAGATCATGAATATATGAGCTGATAAGTTTTCACAAACCGAACTTAGTTACAAAGCCAAAAACAAGACTGTGGAAGATAACCAACCACTGTTTCCTTCACCCTTCTTTCTCATCTCTCCAAAAGTAGCCACTACTTTGACTTCTAACATAATAAATTCGTTTTCAATATTTGTTTGAATGAAATCATATGTAGTTCATTTTTGGTCTGAATCTATTCATTGAATACAGTATTTTGAGATACATTTATACCTCTGCTTGCAGTACTGGCTCGAGCTTACTCATTTCTAGATATCATTCTATTGTATAAATATTCCACAATTCATTATCACTTTTTTGAATAAAGATGATTTGATATATCTGAAATGAATGATAAACGGCACTGGTTACCAAGCTGGTTACCACGTGAAAAGGTCACAAGCCACACTACCTGGTAGCAAAGAGCTTTATTAGGAGGAAGGGGAGTGAGAAGAACCAAGCCTGGGAAAGAGCATGTGCAGAGGGCAGAGAGAAAGATGGTGGTGGGGGAACAGAACAGAGACAAAGTAAGGGTGGGGTCTGAGTCACGACTCTTTAAGGCACAGAGGGGCTTTACAGAGTCATGCGTGCACAGATTGTGCGACCATACTGTGTGAATGTGATCACCAGTGCACACTGATGATGTAAGAGGCAAGACCCTTTGCTTAACTCCTGAACTGTGCATGTGCAATCATGCAGCTGGAGTGAGGGCAGAATTCTAACAATATCTCCAGAGAGAGGATCTACAGAAATCATGATACGAATTTCTATTTATGTCTTTTTGCATGCATGTATTTGACTGTGGATATGCTTAGGAGAAAATTTGTTAGATCATAAAGTATTCACACCCTTAACTTTTGTAAACTACCAGTTTCCAAAGTGGCCAGATCATTTTTACATCTCAGCACCATATTATAAGAATTCCCATTGTGCTACATTCTCAGCACTGTTATCCATGAAATTCACTTAGTCTTGTCTCTGTTTTATTTATTTGTTTGTTGCATTTGAGTTAGTGAAGAGCTGTGTCATTTTCCAAGTGATGAATGCAGTTGCTTGCCTCCTTCACATGCTTGTCAGACATTTTAGTAGTGTGTCACATAAAGTGTCAATTAACTCCTTGGGGGATTGTACAGATTTTACAAACTGATTTTAATGGTTTAACATTTTATACAAAACTATGTAGAATAATAGAATTTGTTGCACTTTTGACAACAGATATAGATATACCCAGTGACCATTAATGCCATCTCAAATTGGCTGTTGTGTCTCCAAGTAACTAAAATTTATTCATAAAGTGCATCCACTATCATTTTTAAAGCAATAGATAGATTCAGAAACCAAGTTTTGATAAACTAGAAATCTTTCTGACTAGAGCAAATACTTCACCATCTTATTCATCTGAAAATGTAAAAATACTAAACCTAACATTGTCCAACTCCAACATTTTATAAAACACTAGTATACATATCCTTAGATAGGTGAAGAACAATTCTCCACCAGGTCCCCCACCCTTGGAGCTTGGAAACTCCATGGAAAAGGGGGAGGAAAGACTATAGAAGTCAGAGGGAATAGAGGATACCAGGAGAACAGGCCCACCAAATAAACCAAGCAGGGCTCACATGGGCCCACAGAGACTGAAATGGCAAGTATGGGGCCTAAATGGGTCTGAACCAGGTCCCCTGTTTATATGTTATGATTGTTAGCTTGGTGTTTTTGTGGAACTCCTAACAGTGGTTAGGAGAAGATGTATCTCTCGCTTTTTGCCTGCTCTTGAGACTTTTTCCTCCTTTGGGTTGCCTTGTCTAGCCTTGATATGAGGGCTTTTGCTTTGTCTTATTATATTTTATTTTGTCCTGTCTGGCTATCATCTCTTGGAGACCTTCTCTTTTCTGAAGAGGAAACTGACAGGGAGTGGATCTGTGAGAAAGGGAAAGTGGTTGGAGGGGGCAGGGCTAGAAAGAGTGGAGGGAGGAGAGACTGTGCTTGGGTGTATTGTATGAGAAAAGAATATTTTCAATTTTTTAAAATGTGAAAAAATAAAAGGGATGCTATGCAATTAAAACAACTCACACAGATTTGGTAGCCTCTACTCTTATTTTTTATTAATTTTACATGCCAACCACAGATCCTACTCTCATTCTTCCTCCTGCTCCCCCAACCCCCACCTTCCCCCCCCCCCCCACCCACCCCTCATTCACTCTTCCAACAGAGCAAGTTCTCCCATGGGGGGATAGCTAAGCCTGGTACATTCAGTTGAGGCAGGACCAAGTTCCTCCTTGCTTCATCAAGGATGAGCAAGGTATCTGACCATATGTAATGGGATCCAGAAAGCCAACTCATGTACCAGAGACAGATCCTGATCACACTGCCAGAGCTCCTCAAACATACCCAGCTACACGATTGTCTCACATATGCAGAGTCAAGTCTGGTCCCATGCAGGTTCCACAGCTGTCGGTCTAAAAATCCATGAGTTCCTTTGAGCTTGATTCAGTTGTCTCTGTAGATTTCCCCATCATGATCTTGACACCCTCCCCACCCCTTGCTCATATAATCCCTCTTCCCTCTCTTCATCTGGACTCCCAGAGCTCAGCCTGGTGCTTGGTCGTGGATCTCTGAATCTGCTTCCATCAGATACTGGATGAAGGCTTTATGATGGCAGTTAGGGTATTCAGCAATCTGATTACCAGGGTAGGCCAGTTCCCTCACCACTATTGCTAGTAAGAAGACCCAGATTAGGCCCTACTCTTGAATTTAAAAAAAAAAACAAATTATACATTTTAACCAGTTTCACAATGTGATTCTACTCTAAAGTTCAACAACAAACAAACTGGACCACATTTAGTAATTGCTAAAATATAATAAAATTATTTCATGTAAATTGCCTCATCTCAAACCAAAGATGCTATTCTTAGTATTTCACAGATGGAAAAATATGTATGTCTTAATTTTTCAACATAAACAGCCAGGAAGGAGCACAGCTGGAACCATGGCTTTGAAGTTACAGTTTGAAATCCCGCCTTCTTTCTAGGCTCCCATTTCCCACCTAGAAAAGGAATAAGAATGAACCAATTGTCCCAAAGCCCCCACTTATACTATTTAGCTGTGTGACTTGAGTCAGACTTTGTAATGCTATGTGTACCTTGCTTTTCCCATGCGTCAAAGATAAGAACCTGAGTTGACAAGAATGAACATATACGGAAATGTATAAACTGACTGATATAGTCAGTAGCTTCTATTTTGATGTGATTTTACTTATACTTTCAATCTGAGCTGATCACTGTAGTCATTGATCCACTAGCAGTGTTCCCTTGGGATTCCCAACCAGGTACCGACCAAAAGAAGTAAGAGAACAGAATCTAATAGGAAGAATTGCACATGGGGCCAATCACAACAAGCTGTAGAGAGCCAACACAGCCAAGTAGAGTTGGAAGCAAGAGAAAGCACAGTTCTTTTCTACATTGAAAGTAGTTAATTTTTTTTCTTATTGCATTAACCAGAGAGAGGTTAAGGTGCACAGACTGGGAAATTAAGCTTATTCTGAGCCAATTCTAACCAAAAACAATCTCTGGGACTATCTCGTATGTCTTCTGGCAGAGGGGCATCCATTGGGGAGATTACGTCTGTTATCAAGGAAAGCAATGAACTTTCCATTTACATTGGACATTTATAATCTGATGAAAGAAAAGGAACATTTATCTAGTCTTTTAAAAGGGAAAAAGAAACCCTACAAATCTGTCCATTATACCTGCTGAGAATCTAAAGTGAGGTCAAGACAAAAACAGATTATATTTGATAGTGTTAATAAGAGTTTATTGCAAGCCCTGCTGGCCAGCTCTCCCTCTGTAGATTTCTGAATGGCTTTGGAAGCTGGGCTATTCTTAGAGTAATGAGAAAGAGCCTTATCTCACACCATAGGAAATTTAAAGATCTCCATGGCTTTCAAAGTCTTATTGATGCACTTTAGTATGAATAAAAGCCAGGGTGGTTATTGTCACAAATGCCTGTGCAATGTGAGGATGTAATAGGAACTCTGAGATGCAAGGACATGCTTTTCCTTGTATGGCATTTGTAACAGCACCCCAAAGGATTGCTTGTGACTGTGTCTGTTTCCACAATTAATCATTACTAAAGACAATATCAGAATTAGTGACTTAGCATTATGTAATACATTTATTCTGTCTACTTTAAATAATAGGAAATGTGTTAGAAAAATATTAGGGCCCAAAGCATTAATGGCTGGTTAGAATCTAGATGGAAGAAGCTAAAAGAATGAAAGGGTAGAAAGCAAGAGGAATGGCTATAGTCTCCCATCTGTAAAACTCTAGACAGGACACTGCCTTTATCGTGTATCCAGTATTCCATTGGGTTCATGCTATATCCATTGTATAAGTCCTTGGATCCTGGGGGAGATCATCTAATTGGCTAAGTTTAGATCATAGGTAATCTCCCTTCTCCAATAATTAAAACCATATAGAGGACAGAGATGGACTATGACACTATTCAGCTTTCACACTAAATATATGAAGTTCTTCTTTCACTAAGACTACACATGACACCGACTACTCCCCCAAACCTCTATTTTTTACTTAATTCAAATCCTTATATTGAAACTATTGTGTAAGGAAAAGTGAATTTTGCAGGAAAATGAATGAACTTGGGAAGTATAAGTAAAATAATCCAAACTCAGAAAGACAAAACCACATGCTCTTTGTCATAGGTAGCTCCTAGCCTTTACATGTCTGTGAATACATGTAAATGTGCATAAAATACTAGAGAGGAAATAAAGGAAAAATAAAAATATAGGTTATGAAGAAGGATACGATGGGTAAAAAGTACATGAGATAATACAAAAGAAAAAAGTCTGGTGATCAGGAATATCTTGGAGTGGGAGAGATGAAAAAATGGAATCTACTAAAACACACTTCATTTAAAAATGATTTAATACCTAAAACCTTGTATGCTATGTTAAAAAGTAGTTTTTAAAAGACCTTGGTAACTGTTGCTAGTGGATGCATGTCATTTTCCCCTACATATGACCTTCAGACACCAGTCCTACATTTTAGAGAGATTATAGACGAGCTTTATGTTTACTCTTAAATATTGGATTCTTTGAAGCAGAGCATGAAGCATCATAAAAAGCTGAGTAGTTGCTTTGGTGTGGCTGTTTTCTGTGTATCTATGGTGACTATTGCATCTTCCTATCGAGATACTTTCACCCATCGTATGGGTTTCAGAAAATGCAAAGGAAATAAACAATCACATCTCAAGGTATTCACTGTTGAGAAACTGGAGCATAAAAGAAAAGTCCTTTACTCTATTGATGCCCCTCCAGCTCCTAATTCCTAATTCTATGCATCTCCAATTAAGGCCCAGGGCACAACAAAAGTGATTAGAGTATCTGAACTCATGGGTGAAAACTGCTTCAATATTTATCTCTCGACTTCTTTCACATCATTGTGTCACAAAATTGGCAATTAGGAGTGAAGGATATGAAAGAGCCCTGTCACGGGATTTGGATTAGAGGTGTGTGAACTAGTTGTTTTCTTATTTCAATACACGAAAAGAGGATGTTGGTCCCAACTCTTGGTTCTTGCCTTCAGCCACCCTTACCTATCTCCTCAAAGGCACATGCCAATTCCTCAGTCTCTCTTTACTGTAACATTCTGTCTCTGTCGTTGAGCCCAGCATCATAACACAATGTTCATATTGAATACTCACAATGGCTACAATATTATCACAAGAACTGCAACCATTTTGTAATGACTTGGCCTGACATCTCAGGCCACCTTGTTATTTTCCCACTTTGCCATGTTGTGTGACATTTGTGGGTGATTCAGGAGGCAGAGAGCTTGTATTCAAATCTTGGTCTCCTATGATGACTATACCTGTGAGATCTTGGATAAGTCTCTTAGCTTTTCTTTGCCTCATTTCTCCTCTATAAGTGGAGACAATAACAGTACTACTTTTTGACAGTTTTGGATGGAGAAAATTCCCCCAGAACTATGCCTGAAATACAACATTTAGGAAACGTTCTTCCATCTGTTTAACCCCTCACCTCACCTCATGGCACTGTCCCCCTTTCCCTGGGAAGACTCACACAGTCTATGACTGAAACACTGTTCTGGCAGTGAAAAGCCAGGAGTAGGTCTGTAAAATTGCATCTCTCATCAGGGCAGGGCCTACTCACTCTCACCCTGACCAAAAGACAAAAGAAATCTCTGAGGCTCTCCTGTGTACTCTCCTTCAAATTACAATGATTTTGATCATTCCTCCTCATGAGACTAGAGAACACCTAACTTCTGATCATAGAGTCGATGCCTTAAGCCAGTTATCCTTTATTTTGTTTTGAATTAGATTGTTTAGAAATTTTTTCTTAATTTCTGACGCTTATAAATTATTTTTGTAGTGAGAAAATCTAGGAATTATCATTTTAATGTCACAGTAAGTAATATTAAAATAAATGACAATCCATGAACTGGTGAATTAAAACAACTAATAATTGGATTGGAGAAATATAAAAATTTTAAATTCAGTGAACCGGCACGAGTCTAATTTAAATGTCTAATTAAAAGTTATTTGGAGGAGCAGCATATACAAACTGCACTGCAGTCATCTATGGAGGGGAAGAAGCTTCATAACCAGAAGGAAAATCAGAATTGCATGAAGAAATGGGAATGAACTGTAATCTTTAATCAGAGTACTCTGTTTTAATCAAGACCTGTCTGACTCTCCATTCCATTACCACTTCATTAAAACACGCTGTCCCTGGTGCTGAAGTTGCTGTTAGCTGTTTAATGGAAGAGTAACCAAGCTTCAAGGCAGAAAAGGAGGTAGGAACCCAGGATAGAAACAGGAGCTTCCAAGTTGGCAGAGAATTACAGAAGAAGAAAAGGAAGTCAAGATTAGAACCGATTTAACCAGAACAAGCCTTCCAGTCTGCAGGCTGATTCATTCAGAGGGCTATTCATAGCGGAGGGCTATTTAGCACATTGTCAAATATGTCGTTCTAACAAAGTGTGATCGTTAGTACAAATAGCTCATGAGCAATGACATATTTAGATTGCCTGTACAGAGGTATCAGAGTATATGTAGCTAGGCAGAAAGAACTCCATCTTCATATGGGGGGAAAAGATGTCTACAATTCTAAAATTGGGTTTATTTCCGAGTCTTACCAGCCTCTGGACTACTAGTTTGTCACTGTTGCCTTTGCCTCTTTGCTTTCTCAACTGCAATGTAAGAATGCGACAACATCTTCTATGCAGTCCTGTTATGAGAATTATTAGAGAGTTGCTGAGTTAATATATGTGTAGATATGTCTATGTGCATATGTATGATATGATGAGAACAGAAGCCAGGGAAAAAAGTAATCTCTTAACAAAGAGCCATTGTTATCATCATTATTAACAATATCAGTGAAAAAACTTTTCCCAACACAGCAGTGTAGATTGTGATGGCTTGGTAGATGTTACTGAAGCAAGTCCAACATTGGGCTGAACCTCATTCGCATTGCTAGTTAAAAAAATCTTTTCATTCTGGAGAATGGACTGTATCTCCAAAGATGCCTCTTGTCATTAAGAGGCCAAAAAAGAAAGAAGAAAAGGAAAAACAACAAAAACTAAATTATTTCCAAAACCTCTCATTTTTCTCTTTCCTCCCATCTTAATGCTATTAGCTCAGTGCTTTCTTTCATTGAGATTCTCTTTGGAAAGCTCCTTTGCTGACTGGACACTACACTAGATTACATTCCCACTTTAAGACTAAGGATGGCGGGTTGGAGAGATGGCTCAGAGGTTAAGAGCACTGACTGCTCTTCCAGAGGTCCTGAGTTCAATTCCCAGCAACCACATGGTGGCTCACAACCATCTGTAGTGAGATCTGGTGCCCTCTTCTGGTCATACATGCTGTATACAAAATAAATAAATAAATCTTAAAAAAAAAAAAAAAAGACTAAGGCTGGCAAACGAGGAACCTAGTCGACGAGTCCATGAATTAAAGAGCTGCAATACACACAGCACCCTGTAATGTGCTGGCACATATATAAGCCTGCCTACAAGTTAAGCTGTTCTATTGCTGCACATGCTACAGATAGGAACACAAAAGCTTGATGGAGGATCTTCCTTATGAGCTCAACATAAATGTCACAGTATCCAGTGTGGGCCCACACCCCACTGCCGAGTCCACACTCAGGAACCTCACACTGCGACCTTCATCTCGATTTTCTTGCTTCTGTGTAAATAGCACAATGCAGGGAAGGTGTATAACTTGGGAAATGAATAGAACAGTGAAAGAAAAAAATCTTTCCCCTCCCTTCAGACACTCTGTCAATAATGTAAACTAAAAATAAATAAAATAATTAATTAAAATCTCTGCAGTCAAAATGGGGTGAGCACAATAGATCAATTACCCTCCAACTGAATAAATAAACAAATCAATAGTTCCCTAGGTCATATGCACTGCTTTTTGGTCCAATAATGTACTTTTGTTTTGTTTCATTTAAAAAAATAAAAACTAGGAAACTTAAACAACCAGGGGCCATTTTCACAGTTTACCATCTAAGAAAACACAGAAGCAGTAATTAAAACAATCTGGGACTATAGGAAGATAGACAGAAAATCTGTCACCACTGAGACTCTCAAGAAGGGGGGAAAAGGGTCCTGGAGGATGAAGCAGCAGTGACAGTTTGTTACATCAAACCCTGGAGTGATGAGCAGCGAAAAAACGCAACAGAGCTCGCTGCCAGGGGAAATGTCAGCTCATGTGAAAAGCTCAGGGAAAAACACCGGAAAGGTGATGGCAATTCTGCTCTTTTGCCAACTTCAGAAAGGGGCTGAATTTCCTTTGTACAACAGGAATTAGCCTTGTAGTCATTTTCATAGGCTACTTTTAGAAAGGGACAATCATACTGCTTTTCTCATCCTGCATCAGCTTGAGGTCTAGAGTTTAACATTTTTCAGCTCATATCCTGAGAGTTTGCTGTAACTTAATTTTTTTTGTTTCATTTACTTGTTTATTTTACATCCTGACCACAGTTCCCTCCTTCCTCTCCTCCCAGTCCCCCTGCCACACACACACATGGCCTCTCTGCAGTCTGAATCCCTACCCCATCCACTGTTTCTATTCAGAAAAGGGCAGGCCTCCCATGGATATCAACAAAACATGCCATAACAAGTTGTACTAAGAATAAGCATTTCACCTTGTATTAAGGCTGGGCAAGGCAACCCAGAATGAGGAATTGGGTGTCAAAAGCTAGCATAAGAGTCAGAGACAGCCCTGATCCCACTGTTAGGAGTCCCACAAGAGGACCAAGCTATATAACTGTCACATATATGCAGAGGGACTAGGTCAGTCCCATGCAGGCTCCCTAATTGTCAGTTCAGTCTCTGTGAGTTCCTATGAGCCCAGGTTAACTGATTTTGTAGATTTTCTTCTAATGACTCCTCTGGCTTCTACAATCCTTCCTCCCTCTCTTCAGTAGGATTTCCTGAGCTTGGCCTAATGTTTAAATGTGGGTCTCTGAATCTGTTTCCATCAGTTGCTGGATGAAGCCTCTCTGACGACTATTGAGCAAGGCACCAGTCTACGAGTAAAGCAGAATATCATCAAGCATCATTACGTTGATATTTATTTTTGTCTCCAGTCATGTTCATTTTGTTTTTAAATGCCAAAGTTCTTTTAGGTACACATGCTCCTTTTCTTCTAATGATGTTCACAAATACTCACCAACCCCAACTCACTAGCTCCATACATCCAGCCTTCTGACTGTTGTGAAATTTCTCAATCATTTAGGGCTTCTAATCTGCACTTTTTAAGGTGAATTCATTAGGAACATACTACAAGACATTTGACCCCAATTGCTGTCCTTTTTCCACTTTGTAGGAATGTTTCCTCATTGGGAACAAATGAATTCTAGTCAAGGTTTCAGTTTTATAGATCTAGCTTCACTTCTCTTGTCAAGAATTAACTAAAAGAACACTTATGTGGCTGTAAATGTCATATAAAGTAGACTTTGGAACAAAACACTTACTAGAAATACAACAGAACATTATATAATAATAGATGAGTTAATTTCCCAAGGAAACAAAGTGATATTTAATGTTTATGGGTCAGAAAACATAATTGCAAGGGCTGAGAAAACAGCCAGTGGTGGAGTGCTTGCCTAGCAGGTACTGGATTCTACGCTGACTCATGATCACTGGAAAAAATAACCAAAAATTAATAAAGAAAATGTATTTAAAATCCTACAAAATATCTGAAGCAAAAACCCATAGAAGCAAAGGGAAAAGTAGATCACCATGGTTATCATTGGAGACTTCAGTATCTATGTCTGAGCAACTGAAAGAACTAGACAGAGCTGCAAAGATTATAAAATAGCTCAACAATACCATAAATCAACAGATCCATATCTAAGTAACATTTATCCAATTAAATTGGGCAAGCTGCCCGATTTAGTCATACTGTAGACAACAATGCAAACATGAACACACTTAAAAGAATTGAAATCATGTAGAAAGTAAAATAAAAATATCTGTAACAGGACTAAAACAAGAACATTGCAAAATATCTACAAACTCAACATCAGACTTCTGAATAACCTGTGAATTAAAGAGGAAGTCTCAAGGAAAATTTAAAACTTAATTTAATTCAAAGAAAATAAAACTGCAGTGTATCAAAATTTGCAGGGCACTGAAACAGTGCTGAAAGATAAATTATAATTCTCCAAAAATAAGAAAATACGCAGATTAATAACTTCAACCACACCTTAAGAACCTAGAAAAGGAAAGACAAAATAAATCCAAACAATCACAATAAAGGAAACAATAAATACTAAGAAAATAATAAATTATACACAGGAGGTTGATAAAAGAAAACCAATGACATAGAATTGGTTATTGAAAAGTATAATAAAACTGCTGAATTTGTGGCAATACTAACCAAGAGAAAAGGAAGTATAAATTATTAATAATAGAAAAGATGCAGAATAGAAATACAACTGAATTCTTCGAAACTACAAATGACTAAATATGAAATAGATCCTTTGGATAGCTTTACAACTGTTCAGTTGTTTTCATAACTTAAAATTTTTATGATTATGTATTTCTTTAGTGTATTTGTGTACATATGTCTATGTATGTGCCATGCTGTACATATGGAGTTCAGAGAATTTGTATGAGTTGATTCTTTCACTGTGTATGTTCTGAATATCAAATTTGGGTCCTCAAGCTGGGCACCAAGCATTCTTACCTGATGAGCCATTTTGCCTACCCTGAACTCATAATTCTTTAAACGCATTAAAAAAAAATTCTAGATCCACATTTTCTCACTGGAGAATTCTGTTAACTAGTTAAAAATATAACATCAATTTTTATAGATATTCTTCTAGAAACATTTACAACTGCTTCCTCAAAGTTACAGAATAAAAGAAGCACACGAAATTAATTCTGTCTACTGCCAATAGGTATATCAACACTAAGATGAAAGAAGCAATATCATTACAGCTCAAAAAGGGAGACTGTTGTGGATATCACTCTGTATCAATAAAGCACTGATTGGCCGGTAGCCAGACAGGAAGTATAGGCGGGACTAACAGAGAAGAGAAGAGAGGAAACAGGAAGGTGAAAGGGGAGACTGGCTGGAGCCCCGAGAGGAGAAAGATGTAAAGTACCGGTAAACCACGAGCCACGTGGCAAAGTAGAGATTAATAGAAATGGGCTAAATATAAGAATAAGAGCTAGACAATGATAGGCCTGAGCTAATGGCCAAGCAGTTTAAATAATGTAAGCATCTGTGTGTTCATTTTATGAATGGGTTCAGTCAGGGAACCAGGGACTGGCGGGACTTGGAAGCTGGAGACTGGCGGGACTTGGGAGCTGGAGAGAAGCTCTCCAGCAACAGGAGACTTAGGTACAGATCTAAGAAAATGCATTTTGACTCATTTGCTGAAAGTGTCAAAACATTGATAAAATAAATCAAGAGAGTTAAAAAGAAATGATATGTGCTGTGTTCGTATATTGGATGACTCAATACAGCAAAGATGTCATTCTCTGTAAACTGATGTTTTTTGCACATTTACTATAAAAATCCAAGAAACATTTTTGTAGATACAGGCACAATAGTTCTAACATTATGCAGAAATGCAAAATAACCACAAGTAATTAAAACAAATTTGAAAAAGAAAAAGATAGAATAAATATATTTTACTGATTCTAAGAGCAATCTATCCACACTAACCAATACTATATTAATGACAGAAAAATAAACATATGGATTAATTTTTAAAAATCACAAACTTGGAAATAGAGCCCTACTACTAAATCTAACTCATCTTTTGACAAAGATACATCAGGATCACCATGGAGAAGAGACATTTTCTTAAATAAATAATAATGGAATAAAAGGGCATCCATGGGAACTTGACTTGCATGCTGTGTAATATGTAACTCAAATGTGTCAGGAAGTTCAATGTAAATCATAAGATTATAACACTTTTAGAAAAAGAACAAAATCTGAATCTAATGCTAGGCAAGGAGTTCTCAGACATAATGGACCATTGCATGCAGGAACTCACAACAGCTATGACAGCATGCACAAGACCTGCACAAGACCAAACTATGCAGCATGGATGGGGCGCAGCTCATGAAGTCCTAACACTAGCCAAGAAGCTGTTGGCTATGAGCACAGAGAGCCAGTTTTCTCCAGAGATGCAAATCCTGAAGGACTGTGCCTGGTCCAGTTGATGGTTCTATACCCACTCACAGGCAGCACTGACTGAAATCAGTTGAGAGAGTCAGAGAGTGGGGGGGGGAGTTAAATTAAGAAGTAAAAATTGATGAGGTAATGGGGGAATTGGAGGGGAGGAATTGGGATAGGTTTGATCAAAACACATTATACTACATGCATGATGAAAGGAAAGAAAAACACAATAAATAAAAGGGAAACATGATAAAATGACACTCATCAAAATTAAAGACTTTCCCTTCCAAATGTAAATTTAGAAGGCAAAAAGACAACATGAACTGAGAAAAATATTTACATTCCTTTATCTAAAAAAAGATAATGTATAAAGAACTCACAACACTCTACAGAATAAAACAATTCATTAAAATGACAAGGAAATATACAAGGAGTCATTTTATTACAGAAACTATGTAGATAACAAATAAACTCATGAAGAGGTTCAATATCATTAGTAATAAGGGAAATGCAAAATTAAAGCCATATAAGATATCAACACATACCTCTCAGAGGACTTTTTAAAATGACATCACATATTATCTAGATGTGTATAAATTAAAGTCATTAAAACAGACTTGGAATGTAGATTAAAATAGACACACTGGAAAATAGTATCCAATGTCTCTAAAAGCTAAATATGCACCTACTACACAGTTTAACACTTACACTCCTGGGCATTTATCCCACTGATATAAAAATATGTTTATACAAAAATCTAACTAATGTTTTAGAGTGGCTTTATTCATAGTAGCCAAAATATGGAAACAACTCAAATGCTCTATGATTGGTAAATGGTTAAACAAAGTGTGTGCATCTACATAAATATTAAGTCCAGTTTTTTTTTTACAAAAGGGCAAATTATTGATATTCACAATACCTAAAGGAATCTCAAAAAAATATGCTGATGTGAAAAGGCCAATTCAAGAATTAAATAATATATATAATTCCTCTATTATTACAGACTTAAAATAAAATATTATAGAAATGGTTAAAAATGACAAATGTTGAGGATTAAGAAGAAACACAGGTAAAGTAAGAAAGTAGATGTGATAAACGGGCAAGAGTAAATTTTTAATATAAAAAGATTTATTTCACACTAATTCAGCCACTGTGAAAATCAGTATGGAGAATTCACAAAAAGCTAAAATCAAATCTACCATGTGACCCATCTAGTGATAACTCCTTGGCCTAGACCAAAAGGACTCAAAAGCCTGTGCCACAGATGTTCATGGCTGCTATATTCACAATTGCTAGGAAAAGGAAACAATCTAAATTACCTTCAGCCTATGAATGGATAATGAAAGTGTGATACACATACACTACAGAATATTATAGTACATAGTATAAATACACTTCAGTGGGAAAGACAAAATGAACTTATGAGTTTTGCAGGTAAATGGATAGAACTAGAAAAGATCATGTTTAGTGAGGTCACTCAGATCTAGGAATACAAACATTGCATGTTACCTTTTATCAGAGGCCCCTTGCTCCAAATCTTCAGATGAGACTACATATCATGGAGTTACTACAGAAACCAGGAAAGTAAAAAGGAACTGCTGCCTGGGAAGATGGGTAGGAGATAAATAGAGAAGGGAATAGTAGGGTACAAATGATCTGATTAGAGAAATGGAAAAGGGAGTCCTTCAATTAGGGAGCGGGTAGATAAACACAAAAGAAGGAGAGAGGTGAGATAAAGTAAGAGTAAAGACATCTGAAAAAGTTATAAGGAATCATATTAACTACTAACCTGAAAAAACCCTATAATACATGTAAGTCCCTTTATAAACATACATATAGTGTTTAAATGAAAATTTTTCATCTGAGATGTAATGCTCCCTCCAAGAGCCAAAGACCACCTAACAAAAACCCCAAATGCCAGACAAGAGAAGCCTTCTTTTGAGTTATTGTCAGGGTTGTCCAAGAGACTCCCAAAATATAGAGGCTATTGTTATCTTGCTTAATTGCTCCCCAAAGGTGGAAGGTAAGTCTTTATTGCTGAAGACACAGTTAGTGACCTCAGACGCAGGGCCCAGAAGCCATTGAGCTGGAACTGACCTGAGTGCCCCCTCCCTCAGGACTAGCTTTCATTCACAGTACCCAAAGATATCATGCAAGCTCCCAAAGGAGGGAAGTAACCAATAGTCTTACACAGATATTTTTCCTATGAACCATATCAATAACCAGTATGGCACAATAACCTCAAGAGTGCAGTAGTGCACACATACCTTGGAAGTAGCCAACAGCTCTCCAATAGAATGTCAGACCCGCTCAACAAGAAGGAAATCATGCTTGATACTGGAAAACTAGCCAACTATCCAGGGCTAGTGAAGTCATGGACATTGGAGAAAAACAAACCACCACCATTTCCAGACCAGCATAATCCATGACTACATACAAAACATTTGTCCATACACTCACAGATAAGTTTAGTCCTCATCCTTCATTCGGTAAACTTCTTTGCAACATGTGGAGACCATTACAGAAAACCATAACCAACAAAAATGCAGAGTTGTGAAGACAAATCCCAATGAATAGGCCTATAAAACAATTCCCAAAGTAAGGTTCAGTGAACATTGAGGAAGAGGGAACAGAAAGAATGGAAAGTCCAGAGGTTCAGGAGTTTGCTGTAAGACCATCTCCAATATGAGAAAATGAATAAACCCTTTAAAGAAATCCAGGAAAATACAAACAAACAGTATGAGAAAATGAATAAATACCTTTAAAAATACAGAAAAGCACAAACCAACAGTGGAAGGAAATGAACAAAACTGCTCAAGACCTAAAAATGGAAAAAGAATCAATAAAGAAAACCCAGCAGAAGCCCACACCCAAACATTAGGTGGAGCTCCAGGAATCCTGAGTAAGAGGGGGAAGGATTGTAGGAGCCAGAGGGATCAAGGACACCACAAGAAAACCCACAGAATCAACTAACCTGGCCTCATAGGGACTCACAAAGACTGAACTGACATCAGGGAGCCTGCATGGGACTGACCTAAGCACTCTGCATATATGTTACCGTCGTGTAGCTTGGTCTTCTTGTGGGACTCCTAACAGTGGGAGCAGGGGCTGTCTCTGACTCTTTTGCCAATTTTCAGACCCTATTCCTCATATTGGATTGCCTTGTCCAGCCTTAATAGGAGGGGAGGTAGCTAGGCTTACTGAAACTTGATATGCCATGTTTGGTTGATATCCATGGGAGGTCAGTCTTTTTCTGAATAGAAACAGAGGAGGAATAGATAGAGTGTCTGAGGGGAGGTAGGGGAGGGGCTGGAAGGAGAGGAGGAAAAGGAAACTGCAGTTGTGATGTGATGATGATGATGATGATAACAATAATAATAATAATAATAATAATAATAATAATAAATAAATAATTTAAAGAAAAAAACTGAGGGAATTCTGGAAATAAAAAAATTAGAGATTCAGAAAGCTGGCTCATGAACCAGGGATAGATCCTGATCACACTGCCAGGGGCCCCTCAAATAGACCCAGCTACACAACTGTCTCCCAATATGCAGAAGGTCTAGTCCGGTCCCATGCAGGTTCCACAGCTGTCAGTCTAAAGTCTGTGAGTTACTTTGAGCTTGGTTCAGCTGTCTCTGTAGATTTTCCCATCATGGTCTTGACCCCCCTTGCTCATGCAATCTCTCTTTCTCTCTTCGACTGGACTCCTGGAGCTCAGCCTGGTGCATGGTTGTGGATCTCTGCATCTGCTTCTATCCATTACTGGATGAAAGCTGTATGATGACAGTTAGGGTATTCACCAATTTAGTTATTAGGGTAGGAATTCGAACAGGAACTACAAAGGCAAGCTTTACCAACAGAATACAAGAGATGGGAGAAAGAATCTCAGGTATTTAAGATAAAATAGAAGAAATGGATATATAGGTCAAAGAAAATGTTAGATCTAAAAAACAGACACAAAACACCCAGAAAACCTGGGACAATGTGAAAAGATCAAACCTAAGAATAATAGGAAGAGAAGAAAGAGAGAATCTTAGCTCAGAGGCCCAGAAAATAATTTCAACAAAATAATAGACAGAAATTTTCCTAACCTAACAAAGAAGATGCCTATAAATAGGTAAAAGAAGCATACAGAACACCAAATGGATTGGACCAGACAAGAAAGTCACCTTGGCACATAATAATCAAAACATTAAACATAAGGAAGAAAGAACGAATTTTGAAAGTTGCAAAGGAAAAAAATACCAAAGCCAGACCTATTAGAATTACACCTGACTTCTCAATGGAGACTCTAAAAGCCAGAAAGGCCTGGGCAGATGGGCTGAAGACTCTCGAAGACCACAGATGCCAGCCCAGATTACTATACCCAGCAAAACTTTCAATTACCTACCATACACAGAGAAAACAGGATATTCCATGATAAAGCATTTAGACATTATCTATCTATAAATTCAGCTCCACAGGAAAATTCCAACCTAAGAAGGTTAACTAAACCCTTGAAAACACAGAGAATAAATAATCTCAAACAGGCAATATCAATAGAAGGGAAATATACTCACAAATGCAAAATGCACCACCACCAATAACAACAAAATAACAGGAATAAACAACCATAGGTCATTGATATTTCTCAATATCAATTGTCTCAATCCTCCAATAAAAAGACACAGACTAACATATAAATATGAAAACAGGACCCTTCTTTCTACTGCATTCAAGAAACATACTTCAACATCAAGATAGACATTACCTCAGGATAAAAGTTTGGAAAAAGATATTTCAAGCAAATGGACCTGAGAAGCAAGCCAGTGTAATCATTCTAGCATCTAGTAAAATAGACTTCAAACCAAAATTAATAAAAAGATATAGGGAATGACATTCATCAAAGGAAAATCCACCAAGAAGACATTGCAATTCCTAACATCTATTCCCTAAACAATAGGGCACCAGATCTGTAAAAGAAACATTACTACAGCTAATTAACATATTGACCCTCATCCACTGATAGTGGGAGACTTTAATACCCTACTTTCAACAATGTATAAGTCATCCAGACAAAAACTAGACAGAAAACGCTAGATCTAACAGACATTATAACTATATATATATAATATAATATAACAATAAAATATATATGACATATGAGTTGATTATATAATATGAACAATATAATATATAATATAATATATAATATGAACAATAAAATACATATGACATATGAGATGATTGTATGTATACTATATACAAACTTCTCAGCCCATATAATGTTACCTGTATGTATATCATTTCCGGGCTTACTGCCTGAGATAAGCAGTTGGGGAAGTTGTTTCCTGGAGAAGACTAATTCTCCCATTTTCATCATTCTCCACTTGCCTGTAGTTCTTTGTCTAGGTATGGAGCCCCATGAGATTCTGCACCCCCCCCATGCTGGCATGTCCTTTGGTATCATCATTGCTCAGGCCTTGTTTACACAGCCATACTGATGAGACTTCATGGTTGTAGACTTTCTGATAGTTCCAGAAGACAGAATCTCACAGCAAATTTCCTGTTCCTCTGGCTCTTAAAATCATTCAACCCCATCCTCCACAATGATCCCTGAGCCTTGGGTACAGGAATTGTGTTGTAGATGTATCAGTTAGGAGTGGGCACCCCAGGATCTCTTTCTCTGTGGTGGATAGGTTGTAGTTTTCTGTAACAGTCTCTGTTGCAGAGATGCTTCTTTGATAAGGGATGAAAACTACACTTATCAGTGAGCATTAGGATAAATATCTAGAATGTAGTTAGGAATCATGCTAGTTTCAATTGTAAGTTCTCCTCTAAGATCCATAGCTTCACTAGTCCCTAGTACTTGGCTGTTTCCAGTACCAGGCATGATTTCCCTCTTATGGAAAAGGTTTTACATCCAATTACATACTGTTGGTGTCTGGTATCATTGCACCTTTAGGGTTATTGTGTCATGCTGGTTGTTGTTGTGACTTATAGGTACCATAGCTAGGTAGGACTGTTGGTTGCTTCCCTCTCTTAGAATTTTCATGGAAACTTCTGGTACCATGAAAGCTAGCCCTCTGGGAAGAGGCTTTCAGGTCAAATCTAGCTTGGGTCCTCTGGGTCCTGTGTCCAAAGTATATGGTATCTTCAACAACAGGGGCTTACCTTCCATGTCTGGGAGCAACAAAGGCAACAACAATAGTTGTTTTAGGAGTCTCTTGTACAACCCTGACCAATAATTCAAAAGTAGGCTTTTCATGCTTGGTGTTGGCTTTTGTTAGATAATCTACAGCTCTTAGGGGGAACATTGTCAACCTAGATAAGAATTTTCATTTAAACCATGTACATAGTATGTAGTATACTGTATACATAGACTTCTATGTAGTATGTAATTTTAGATTGATAGGTGATAATATGGTGCCTATGACTTTTTCAGATGCATTGTTATTTTACCTGAGGAGGGATTATTTGGTGATGGAAACATTCTGTGTCTGACTGTATCAATGTTAACACCTTGACTGTGCTACATTACTAAAGCTTTGTAAAGCATCATCATTGGGGAAATTGGGTAAAAGATACACTCTCTGTGTGGTTTATTACAGGCACATGTGTCTACATTTATCTCAAGGTAAAAATCTTAATTTTATAGTGTCAACACTGGCATGTTGCTCATAATTTTGCATCTAGTGCGAGAAACACACTGGCTCAGCACTACCACCAGCTGTCAGAGAGGCTGCCCCTCTGTGAGCTCACATGGCATATGAAGCAGATACTCTGCCATCTGTGCAAAGCCCTTCTTCAGGCCTGTCTTCCCTCAGACCCAGCAGGTTCTCACTCACTACTCTATTTTTATTTTTTCACTCTCAGAACATAAGCCCTGTATATGTACATACAAATGCTAAGTCAGCACAATTTCTATATTCCACTCAAGTCTTTAAATCACAATTATGACACTGCCAAGCAGCGAGTAACTAAGTAGCACATATGCCACAACAGATGGCTCACATGTCATGGTTTCTACCCCCAAAGTTCTTCTGTTTAGTAAAGCTATCAATAAGCACATTGCAAATAAGCATTGTCGAAAGGAGAAAAAAAGACAGAGGATGTGCTGGGTAATGGGATCTCAGGCAGTGAGTGAATAGCTTACCAGGGCATTTCTCCTGAGAATAAAAGCTGTAGAATCCAGACCTAAGGATGGAGGATTCTTAGTGAGTGTTGTTACATTGTGTTGTTATTAGTTTGTTTTTGCTTGATTTGATGCTTTTGTTTCATTTGGTTTGATGAGAACGGAAAAGAAGTCATTAAACACTTTGGAGAATCTAAGGAAAGTCTTCTCCAAGTATCCTGTATGGCAGTTACTGACACAGTGATACTAATTAACCATCTTTACAAAGATTACCATCTATCCTCCCATCTGCAGGTCTGCAGGTCTACATGTGGGCTGACCTCAGCTGAGCTCAGTGACAGCTCTGCTTCGGGATGCACATCAGCTGCACATGGCTTGACCTGGGTTTGGATGTGAACCAAATGTATCTCTTGCACTTAGTGAAGGATATAATGGCAAGAGACTGCAGAGTAAAAGACAAACCATACCACACATGACCAGGTGAGGAT
>CABHPH010155122.1:0-29705 GCA_902168325.1 Peromyscus nudipes | reverse complement strand
AATAACTGACGTGAAGTGCTTGTGTCGAAATGAGACATTTATATCAATCCCCTCCAAAGGGCAGAAAGAATGGAAGACCCAGAGAATGGGAGGAATCCAGTAGCAGACATGTTCTGGACATGATACAGCCGTTACCCTCAAGCTCTCTGCAGCTGTGGTTACTTGCACAAGATCCACCAAAGACTGGGAGTGGGAACATTTCACAAGGGACAAAGGGGAGCCTATGGCCCACCCTCCAGGGTCTGTTGGCAGCCATGGCTACCGGGTGGTGGTGGTATCACTTTCTTCAGGGTTGTGGCCATTGATAGGTTGCCTATGCTCCAGCAGATAAACCCCCAGCCATGCTCATGCCAGCAGCCCTATTTAAACTGAGTGGTTCACGCAGAGAAAGAGACAGAAGAGTAGAAGAGAGATAATCTGGACAAAGAAGGATTTCATGTGAGAGGTAGAGGGGATGAGAGAGGGTCATTGAGAGTGAAAATATGTATGGAACTGTCAAAGAATAAAAATAAGTAAAAATACCTCATTTGGGGGCAAGATAAACTGTGGACCAAGAGAATCTCAACCTTCCTAACACAGCAACCCTTTAATACAGTTCCTCATGTTGTGGTGACCCCTCAACCATAAAATTATTTTTGTTGCTACTTCATAACTGTAAATTTGATACTTTTATGAACTGTAAGTAAATATCTATGTTTCCTCATGGTCTTAGGGAACCCCTATGAAAAGGTCAATTAACCCCCAAAGGGATTATGACCCACACATTGATAACCACTGCTATGGACAGATATTAAGACATAAAAGGAAAATGTGACCTGAGACTAGTTTTTGGACTTGCAGAGGTATCATGAATTCCAAAATCACCACTTCCCAGCTGCATGAAATTTTTCACATTGTACATCATTACCAAGCCTTTCTGAATTCGCTTTCCTCACATGCTAAAATGGAGCTGAAGTTCCTGTCCCAAAGAATTGTTCTGAGGATTATGATTTAGAATACATAAATGTAATCAAGACTTTGGAGTTTGGGGTTCTGAACTATTACATGAGCCAACAAAACATTTTCAACTTGTTTTTGGTTGTTTTGGACAGTTAATGACTGTTTTGGGTTGCGACTGTCCTGCAGTTTTGTTATTGAATTTCCCCTAACTTTAAGTACTGTAGATAAAGCTAAAATGAGTATCTTTTGTGCCTAATATTGTAATTTTATTAATACTACTCTTCACTTTCCACGAATACATATTAGAGGAAGAAAGACAACTAGGATGAATTACTGGTCAAATTCTGGGAGATTTATTCCTGGAATAAACAATACTTTATTTCCTTGCACATTCCAGAATGCTGTGTAGGCTCCAACTGTATTAAATAGATGAGAAGCTGAAACCCTAAATTGTTCATCTTCCAACATTTTCCGGCCTGTGATCTATCTTTGGTTCAGCAATAATTGCCTGGACAGCTATAATAGCTTCATTAATTTTTGTTTGTATTCTGTGTTCTTTATGCAGAGATGGAAGAAATGCGTCTTTTGTGTCAAAATCTAAATGCATTTGTCTAAATCTAACTGCCTCTGATATAAACACCCTGATCTGAAATCCAAATCACAGCAGAGGTTTCTTTTTTTTTTTCTTTTTTTTCTTTTTTGGTTTTTCGAGACAGGGTTTCTCTGTGTAGCTTTGCGCCTTTCCTGGAACTCACTTGGTAGCCCAGGCTGGCCTCAAACTCACAGAAATCCACCTGGCTCTGCCTCCCGAGTGCTGGGATTAAAGGTGTGTGCCACCATCACCCGGCTTCTTTTTTTTTTTTTTTTTTAAGGCAGGGTTTCTCTGTGTAGCTTTGTGCCTTTCCTGGAACTCACTCTGTAGACCAGGCTGGCCTCGAACTCACAGAGATCCACCTGCTTCTGCCTCCCGAGTGCTGGAAGAGGTTTCTTTATAGTTGCTGGGGCAACAAAACTGAAATTTGGTCGAAACCATCATGCCATCTTCAAAAACCATGACTATTTATTTATTTTGAAATGTATTTTTAAGCTGCAATGTCAGCATTTTTTTTGTAGAAACAGGTGACCATAAAAATGTATTTTTTCAGTACTATTTCCTTAAACAGAACCAATAGTTCTCAAGAAAGTCCTTTGTCCTTTACTGATCTGGCATCTTAAAGTACAGCTAGCTGCTTGGAAATGGCCTGTCCATTCCAGCACTGGAAAGTCACTGTTGCACACGTCTTTTAATTTTTCTCTCTGTCTCACAAGGAGTCTGCTATTTTTTTTCTACTACTTTGGTTTTTAAGATAATACAGTATCTAGTTTTGGTGTTATTGCTGTTGAATCCTAACAAAATTCTGACATATGAGATGTTTCACGATGTTGTCTTTGTGTTACCCTACATTCATCTGCTTCCTATGTATTCACTTCAGAAGCATGTGTGTGTGTGTGTGTGTGTGTGTATGTGTGTTTTGGTGGAGGAGATGGTTTTATTCAAATCTGGACCTCAGAAAAGGAAGCAGAGACTATCTGCCTTGCAGAAATGCACCCGCCCTTTCAAAAGGAGAGAGAGTCTCATGGGGTTCACTTAGCACTAACTAATAGATTTAAGTGCTTGGAGGAGTTCTTTGTTCTCCCCTATGTTCTTTGGAATACCTCTGTTTCCTGAGCTATACCTACATCCCCTAACTTTCTATATCATGTGCTCTCACATATTGCATTTATTTAATGGTGACAATGATGATAACGTAATACTTGGCAATCTAGTTTTATTTCTGAAGCCTTCCCAGGTACTTACTAACATTATCTTCTTTGGGAGTTTATACTATAAGAACCATTCTTATCACTAAGTAAGAAACAAAAGGATAGTCAAGTTAAGCAGCTTGCTCCAGATCACTTATTTAGTAAATTGCAAAGCCCGGGCTGGCCTTCAGACTGGAGCCTCGGAATAATATCTTACTGCGTTGTTTATATATACTATATTAACAGAACATTGCATTGTCTACCTGTGACCTGGAAAAGCTTAAAATTTCCTGTAGAGATCCTTGAACCCTTTTAGATAGTTTCTTATCTATTAAGTTAAGTAATGATATAATTTTGAGGACCTATTCAAATTTCATTTTGTTGGTATAAGAAAAGACCTTGACGAAAAGCTGCTTTTGGAAGAAAGGAGTTCATTTTAGCTTACAATTCCAAATTATGCTCCCTCATTGTGGAGAAGTCAAAGTAGGAACTTCAAGCAGCTGGTCACATGATATGCACATTCAAGAGCAGAGGGAATTGAATGTACACACCCTCATGGGTTTGCTGTGCCTGGGTGATTTTCTCCCCTCATTCAGTTCAGGAGCCCCTGTCTAGGGAATGGTACTGTACTAGCTGGAGTGGATCTTCCTGTACCAGTTAATTACAACTGATGCCCATAGGCCAAAGAACCCTTCACTCATTCACAGGACCCTGCTGGTTCTAAGCTGTGTAAAACTGATGGTACAAACATGGGCCCTCAACCTCTTCACTTTTGATATCACGGAGCCCTTCAAAACTCAAGTTTGGAGATTGTACTTGTTGTGATTTGGATTTCAAATATCCTTCAAAGGCTCCTGTGTTTACTCAGAGCTTTATGACCAGTATTTGGAACCTTAGTGAAAGTAATTTAGGTCATTGGGTGCCCCCTCTTGAAGGGATTATTGGAACCTGGATTGAGTCTCTGTTATCTTCTTCTGCTTTCTGACTACCGTGAGATGAACAGTTTCTTCTTCCCCATGCTCCTCACTATAGCTTGCTGCCACATCAGCGGAACCAAGCAACTATGGACTGAAATACCTGAAAACCTGAACCAAGCTAGACCGATCTTTCCTCCTTCAAGCTGTTTAGACCAGGTATGTTATCACAGTGATAAAGCCCTAACACAGAGTTTAAATTATGTATAGGCTCATCTTACAGTAGTAGCTTTTAACTCTGGCTTAGCAAAACTGAGTACATGTTAATTTTTAAATTACAAGGATTCATATTTTACATACAAACTAGCTCCTAATGTGTCATATTAGTTAAAAAAAATCAAATATTTGGTGTTCCATTAACATGTTTGTTAACTGCCTCTGTTTAGTATTGTAGGAAAACTATAAAATCTGCTCCTTGAACATTAATTTTGGCTCATTATGTGTTACTTACACTTAAGGCTTTCCATACAGTTGTTAATATTTTCATTGTTCATAGCATCAGAAATTCTAACTGGGGCATAACTGCTTTGCAGACGGTCTTAGTATTACAGTGTTTTCTTTATAGACTACTGTAATTTAGGACTTGTCAGAAACTTACTGAATAAATCTTCTTGTTTAGAGCATTTATAATCCTCAGGTTAACTGTGTCCTGTTTTTTTTTTTTCAAGGCACAGAAAAAGATTATGTGAATTTATTTTGTCATAAAGCTATGATGGTTCACAGATGTGCTTATGGTATTTCTTTCTAAGTTATTAGAAATTGTGCTTGGTTATTTTTAAAAAATCAGTGTCAAGATTATCATTTCGGTATCAAAATTATTCTAGACACTTTTAAAACATACTTGAATTTTCATTCTAGATTCGACTACACTCATACAGTATATTCTGATCACGGATTCTCCTCCCCGATCCCTTCCCGATGCTTCCCATCCTCTACCCACCAACTCAACACCTTCCTTCTCTCTCTCTTTAGAAAGCAATCAGGAAAACGTAAAAAAATCAAACAAACCATAATAAAAATAAATAAATAAATAAACTGCGAAAAAGCACAAGAAGCATCACAGACAGACACACAAAACAAAACCCATACAAAACAAAAAATAGGAAACTATACTAAACAAGCAAAAGATAAAAGAACGGCTAAACAAAGCATTATGAGACAACACGTCTACAAAAACACCATTGCGTTCCTTTTGTGTTGGCCATCTACTGCTGGGCATGGGCCTATGCTTAAGTGTGGCTTATATACTCAGTGAGACTCTATTGGAATTGAAACGAGTTTTCCTTTGCAAGTGGTTGTCAATTGGATCTAGCTTCTTGGTTAGAGATAATAACTCGTGTTCAGTCCCCCTATCAGCACCAGGACCCTGTCTGGCTTGAACCTGTGCAGGCCCTGTGCATGCTGCCATAGTCTTTGTGAGTTCATACATGCATCAGTCATGTTGTGTCTAGAAGACACTGTTTCCTTGGTGTCATCTATCCCCTCTGGCTCTTAAAATCTTTACCTCTCCTCTTCTGCATAGCTTTATGAGTCCTGGGGGGAGGGTTTTGATGATGACATATACCATTTAGGATGGTATATTCACTTTTAAAGTCAGTAAACGCTACAACAATAGACTAACCTAATTGTTAAAAACTATGCATTTACTTCTGGCAAATTTATCTAAAATTAGCTCCTTTACATAAATCATATGGCTATTTGGATTTCAACAGGTTTTTATTTAAACCATTTAGTAGTCTCCAAATAAAAAGAGCAAAACCCCAATCAAGTCAAGGATTTTCAATGTAATTTATGGTCTTTTATGTAGTTTCTTTGTTGTATTATGAAAATCAAATGTGTCAAGGATTTCTTCACTTTCCAGTACCACCAGATTTATGTGAGTATAACAGATGTTAAAAGACATAGAACACAGCCGGGCGGTGGTGGCGCACGCCTTTAATCCCAGCACTCGGGAGGCAGAGCCAGGCGGATCTCTGTGAGTTCGAGGCCAGCCTGGGCTACCAAGTGAGTTCCAGGAAAAGCGCAAAGCTACACAGAGAAACCCTGCCTTGAAAAAACTAAAAAAAAAAAAAAAGACATAGAACACATTGCTGACCTTTTCATAATTTTTTAACTTTATGGGCAGAAGTACAATTATTAGGGGTTGTAGAGTGGATGAAGGTTAGCTAGTTCCCTACCATTCTCCCCTACAGAAAATGAAAGCAAGTTTCAGATGGTTTCAGATGAAAATGCAATATTTACACATTTCTTAAACTAATCATTATTAGTAAGCAAGCATAAATAGTTTAATGCACTTCATGAGCCTGACAAAGTTCCTGTATCCTGTTCCTGTGTTCTACCATCTCTCTGATCATCTACCATCTGGTATATCTCTTGAGATATGTCTAACATTTTAGAAGGGTTCTACCTGGAGATTAATCATCTGTTTCTAGAAATCTTAGTAAGCTAATGGATAGATATGAGGCTATTTAAGGAATAAACCCAAAACACCATTTCAAGGTGGTGGGGAGATTCTCTTATTCTGATCATGAAAGCACAGTATATAAGCCAATTCACTTTACCTAAATAGAGATGTAAAAAAAAAAGTAAAAGCCAATACCTAACAGTTATTACATTTATAATATAGTTGCCAATTTTACCAATAAAAAGGAATAACAGGTAACTAGTCCATTCCTTTTTATTCTTTCATTTGATTACATTCTGTACAATGGGTGTGTTGTCTTCACTGTGTGCTTCCATCATAAAGTACTGTGCTCCTGCCTACCCAGAACAATGTGGGAAATCAGTTATGAACTGAAGCCTCCCAAACTGAAACAAAGAAAGCCTTTCTCTTTAGAGTTGATTATTTAGGTATTTGTCACAGTGACAGAGAGCTGACTGATGTAGACGTATAGTATTATTGGGGAACAGGAAAGGCAAGAGTGGAAATGGGTTGAGTAGGCTGAGCTGTCAGGCTGCAAGGTCAATATGAAACCCCAGTAAGAAGCTCTAGAAAAACCATGGCCTACCATAGCAGTCTCTCATTGGGTAGAAAGAGTGGGACATATGTACTATGATTCATTCATTGGCTAAGGGTTATCCCGAGGAGAGTGTGCCTTCATCTACCATGATCTTGCTCAGTAACTGACCAGGGATGTCTGTGAGATTTACTTAATGCGGGCATCACTGGAGGATGTAATTTCATCATATTCCTTACAGCTGTGAAGCCAGTCATCTCTTGTTAGAGGTTCTGGGTGCTGCATCTCTGTGTTTGCCACAGTACGTGCTTTGTGCCCCATTGAATAAAGTTTATGGTTATTTGGAAAGTAACTTTTCTGGGACTCCATTTTTCTCTTTTCTTCCTTTTTTTTTTCAGTATTAAGAATCAAACTTATGGCCTGACACATTCTAGGTAAGTGCTCTACTACTGAGATATAGCCTTAGTTCCTCAGTGCCTTTTTGCTGACAGTAAACTTATGAAAGATTAGAATAGCAAACTGTGGTAGAATATTATTTTAAAGTGTGCCACTTTTGATTATGTTGCATTTGTTTAACTCTGAAACTGTGTTACTTTTCCTGTCTAAAATACCTGATGGTCTAATAAAGAACTGAACAGCCAATAGTGAGGCAGGAGAAAGGATAGGTGGGGCTGGCAGGCAGAGAGAATAAATAGGAAGAGAAATCTGGGGGAAAGATCAAGGAATGAAAGAGGAATGAGGAGGACTTCAGGGGCCAGTCACTCAGACACCCAGCTACACAGCCAGTCATGGAATAAGAGTGAAAGTAAGATATGCAGAAGTAAAAAAAGGAAAAAGCCCAGAGGCAAAAGGTAGATGGGAAAATTTAGGTTAAGAAAAACTGGCAAGAAGCAAGGTAAACTAATGCTGGCATTTATAAGAAAGAAAAAGACTCCATGTGTGATTTATTTGTGAGCTGGGTGGCGGGCCCCCCAAAAGATCAAAGACCACCACCAACAGTACACTATGGACAGGAAAAGAAAATCTATACTGGCCACAAGTCAGTATTTCCCAAAGAATGAACCACTAATCCTTTTGAGATGGTAGAGAGCAAATGAGGCTACTCTGTCATCAAGGGACTTGCAGAACTCCTCAAGGACATCTGTTGATCTCCACAGCTAGAAAGTTGTACTTCAGAGTATCAAGAAGTAGGTCATCCTTTTTAAGTGGAAGTCAGAGTTACTGGGCATGTGCACAGGCTAGCCTAGAACTTTCTATGTAGCCCTTACTGGCACTAAACTCATGGTAATCATCTTGCCTTGACATCCTATGATTATAGGCATGCACACAGATGCCCCATTTACCCATCATTGTGCACCTAGACAAAGGTAACTGTACAGTTCTCAAGGATGGTAAGAGAGACTGCACTTACAGATCCTACAGGTAGCTTGTGCCCTCATGATCTGCTTTTGCTGAGTCCTGGATATGTGATTTTCATATTAATTTTGATTATGCTAGGCCTGCCTGACTTTATGACTTGATAGGTCTAATAGGAAAGTCCCAGATGTGTGGTCACTTGGTGTCCATATGTTCTGGAATTTCATCATTACCAGAGCCCAGTAGCATGCCAGAGGCTGTTTTCCTAATAGTGTGTAACTCTCCTCTCCAGATGTCATGGCCTTACTCCAAAACTCCAGGAGCTTGGTTTTTGATTCTCTCACTGGGGCTTGCCATAAAATCCACACCACATCTTTTTTCTGCTACTGATGCTTCCAGCATCATAGGATCTCCAATCCTTTGCAGACAACTTTCTTGCTACAGGCTCCACCGAGAGTTAGTGAAGTTTTGGGTGATATCCATGCACACACTAGATTAGTATTTAAAATGTGGAGTGTATTACTATAGTACTTCAAGAAGCCTTCCAGGCTTCTTCATGGCAGGTGAAATGAAGCCATATTGTATTTTTCTTTATAAAATATTACAGACCTGTGACCACCTAAAAGTTTCACTGAAATAGAAGGCACTAAAATCTTCATAACACTGGTTCCTGTCATTTGGAACATGTCATCAAGGCCTTTAATATGTTTATGACTGTTTATTTGCATTGATTGGTTCACATGATGTTATCAACATAATAGATCAATTAGGTGTTGTTTGATCTTCATATGAGGTATATATCTCTAGATAACATTATGACAAAGGAAAAGATGGGTCAAAGTGTATATAAAATTCTTATTATATGTACTTGCAAAATATTTCAACTATTTTTTATTTCAATAGAAAGAATGCATTCATTTTATCAAGAGGCAAATACCATGTATCTGAGGTCATGTTAATTTGTGGAAACAATGATACCATGTTGGCTTTGCAGCTAAGATCAAGACGAACATCTACTTGACTGAGCTTGTATACATAGTTATCTTATTCTCCTGCATCTTTCTGGTTTCTGTGGGGTCCAGACAAGTGAGTTAATTTATTACCATGCACTCATTAGATTTTTAAAGATGGGCAAAGATTTCTACTCATTAGGCTGAAGTTTCTAAGTACAACCTTTTAAAGGCTGTTACTTGGATTCTATACTATAAAACATGAACCCAGTGTATCTTTTATGCCATTAGCAACTCTACATTTTGCATCAATCTTGGTGCCAGTTGTCACATTTTGTGACTTCTAGGAAGCATGCTGTGAGACAGAGTCAGAAATGGATATATAATACATAGGGGTAATACCTATGAAGTGAAAGGGGAGAAAACAACATTAGCCAAGGATATCAGGCTAAATGATCATCAGTGTTGGACAGTTTAAGGTTTAAAATTCTCATGGAGTCTAATTTTCCTGGTTTTAAAAACATCTGTGTGTGAGCATGTGTGCATGCCTGTATGTGTTCATGCATGTGTGTATGTTTGCCGTCATTTCTAGAAGTTATTGCCTCACAAAATGTCATAACGATTTACATCAATGTTTTATTCCAATAGTTTTATAAAGCCAACTCATATATAACATATGGACTTTCAAAAAGATTTATTTTTAATTATATGTCTCTGTGTATGTGCACATGAGTGCAGGTGTCTGTAGAGGCCAAAAGAGGGCATTGTTGCCCTTGAGCTGATTTTGAGCCACCAAAATATAGGTGCTGGGAACTGAACTGTGAGACAGTAGTAATCTTAATTGCTCAGATGTTTCTCCAGCCCAAACAGGTTTTGCTGCTGTTGTCGCTGTTCTTGTTCGTTTGTTTTGCTTTTTTGAGTCAAGATCTTAGTATGTGACACAGGATGGCCACTGAACTTGTAATTCTCCTGGGTCTGCCTTCTGCGTGCTGATATTACAGGTACGTACACATCACTAAACACATACTGTATTTTCCATTACTTTTTACCATTTGAGGTAGGAACACAATTTCATATTTGTGTGTGTGGATATCCAGCATTCCCAGTATCATTTGATGAAAAGACTGTTCTACCCACTGAATAATTTCAATAGAACTCAAAAATCAAGTGCCAGTGAATGTTTTTTTTTTAATGCAAATCTGGAAATTAAGGCTTGCACCTGCTGGGTCTACGACTGAGATGCGTTGTCAGCTCCGTGAGAGGTTGATATATACTAGAATCTCAATTCTATTCCATTCAGCAAAATGTCCATCCTTATTGTTAGCATCTTACTGCTTCATTAACCGTAGCTTACAAGTCATTGCTGCAGTGACGTGTAAGTCCTCAAGCCTTGTTATCACTGTTAAGTCTTTTGCTTTATGACTTAGGTTTACTCATTTGCTTTTAGCTATTCCAGATTACTCGAATTTACTTTTGAATTTCTGGGTCAGATTTACTGTGTCTTTGAAGAAATCACCTGAAATGGCAGTGATTCTGTTGTAAGTCAGTCTCAGAAGTGTAATTTTAACCACTGGAAATCTTCTGACTTCTGACATAGGATGCATTTCTGTTCGTGTAGGCATGAGCATATCCATTACTAACCAATCCCAGAGGCCGACTCCTATTGTGCACGAGATAACAAAGGTCATTCTGATGCTCCCTACTAGGAAGAAGGTCCTGAAACCTTCCATCCTCTGCATTTGAGCTTTAGTGTTATTGAGGCCTGCGTCCGATGAGTCAGAACATACAAACACTGAAGTGGTATGGTGAGTTTACTATTTATAGATAGGTGACATGGACACAAAGGGTTAGAATTCATTGTGAGCCCTCTCTCCCAATCAATGATTCTGCCCAGCATGAATAGGGTTTCTAGTGCATACTAAGGACCCTGAACAACAGAGCTACCCTGAATTATGCATCTCATGGCAAATACAACACACTTCAAAAGCTTTGAAGACACCCTCATTTTAGGGAACAGAGAAAAGAGCTTGTGCTGTCTTAGAGGTTGCTACCAACTGACAGAAAATGCTATATCCTAGAAAGGACAGGGACCAGGTCCAAGCAGTTTCAAGCAGCCCCACCCAAACCCCCTTCCACCTGTAGCTCAGCCGGCTGCATCTCCAGTACATCCCACTGTTACACTTGAGAGCTAGAAACAAGGCGGTTGCTCTAAGGTCAGTAGGAGCATTGTCCTGCAGTAGGCCTACTTTAATTTCCTTAATTATTTAAAGATTGAATTTAATTGAAGAAACATAAAACTTATACTCTGAGAATGTGTGTTCTATTAGTCGACTGTTAATTTTTATTACTCATTGATTTCCCTTCAACAATATTTTGTACTTTGGAGAGTTCAGGTTTTACACTTCTTTTGTTAAATTCATTAGTTAAACGCTGTTGATGCTATTACAGATGGTGCTGCCTTCCAACCCCTCCCCCGCTTTTTTGATGGTTCAGTTTCCATTGTTCAGATTTCTTGTGTTTTTCCACTCTAACAATGTATGCCATTTGATTGGAATGTTACCACTTAATATTCTTTTCTCATGTTGGGATGTTTTGCTCCTGTGGACTTCTTTGTTCTCATTTATATTAACTTTTATGTGTTATACACCCTACAGCATGGTTGTATGACTTTTAAAAACACAATTTCTTTTACAACTACCTAAGACAATAAAATGACATAGACACAAACACTTTTTTACAAGTAATTTCATACCCTGTACTGTCTTTCTCTTCACCACGTGGTCATATTATGTTGTTCCCTTGCAAGTCTCATAATTTTCCTTAAAAGATAAGTATTTTACACAAAATAGCAGTTATATAGCTCTCCATCCTGTTTTTCCTAATGCTGCTTACTGTTTGTTTCTCTATGTGGATGCTTGCTTAAACTGTTAGTGACTCCATTTTGCCACAGTATGAAATCTCTTCAATAATTAGTATATATTACATCTGAAAGTAACACATTTTCTGTTTGCATTTTGGAATGCCTTAACTTTAATTTATGTATTTATTTTATTTTTAATAATAATTTTTTTAATTAATTTTACATACCAATCACAGATCCCCTCTCTTCCTTCCTCCTGCCCCCCCCCAGACTTCTCCCCCAACCCACCCCCCAGTCCTTCCTCCGGAAAGGTAAGGCTTTCCATGGGGAGTCAGCAGAGCCTGGTACATTCAGCTGAGGCAGGTCTAAGCCCCTCTTCCTGAATCAAGGCTATGTAAGGTGACCCCCCATAAATAATGGGCTCCAAAAAGCCAACTCCTGCTACTGCCAGGGGGCCCCTTAAGTAGATTAAGTTACATAACTGTCTGACTTATTCAGAGGGCCTAGTCCAGTCCCATGAAGGCTCCACAGCTGTTGGTCTAAAGTTCATGAGTTCTCATTAGTTTGGTTTGGTTGTCTCTGTAGGTTTCCCCATCATGATCTTGATGCCCCTTGCTCAGATAATCTCTTCCCTGTCTTCGACTGGATTCTTGGAGCTGGGCCAGGTGCTTGGCTGTGGATCTCTGCATCTGCTTCCATCAGTTACTAGATGAAGGTTCTATGATGACAATTAGGGTATTCACTGATCTGATTACTGCTGTAAACCAGCTCAGGCACCCTTTCCACTATTGCTGGTAGTCTAAACTGGGGTCATCCTTGTGGATTCCTTGGAACTTTCCTAGAACCAGGTTTCTCCCTCTCCCCATGATGTCTCCCTCTATCAAGATGTCTCTTTCATTGATCTCCCACTCTGTCCCTGTTCTAGCTCAGTCATCTCATTCCCTTATATTCTCATTCCCCCTCCCGCTCCCCCGACTGCCAGTTTACTCATGGAGATCTCATCTATTTTTCCTTTCCAGGGCAATTCATGCATCCCCCTTACGGTCCTCCTTTTTTAGCCAGCTTCTCTGGAGTTGTGGGTTGTGGTCTGGTTATCCTTTGCTTTACATCTAGCATCTACTTATGAGTGAGTACATACCATGTTTGTCTTTCTGAGTCTGGGTTACCTCATTGAGGATGATATTTTCTAGTTCCATCCAATTGCCTGGAAATTTCATGATGTTATTGTTTTTTTTTACTGTGGAGTAGTACTCCATTGTGTGTATGCGCCACATTTTCTTTTTTCATTCTTCGGTTGAGGGGCATCTAGATTGTTTCCAGGTTCTGGCTATTATGAATAATATTGCTATGAGCATAGTTGAGCAAGTGTGTTTGTGGTATGATTGAGCATTCCTTGGGTATATACCCAAGAGTGGTATAGCTGGGTCTTGAGGAAGATTGATTCCCAATTTTCTGAGAAACTGCCATATTGATTTCCAAAGTAGCTGGTAGAGGGGAGACTGGCTGGAGCCGCGGCCAGGAGAAGGAAGATGTAAGGTACCGGTAACCCACGAGCCACGTGGCAAAGTAGAGATTAATAGAAATGGGCTAAATATAAGAGTAAGAGCTAGACAATGATAGGCCTGAGCTAATGGCCAAGCAGTTTAAATAATGTAAGCGTCTGTGTGTTTATTTTATAAGTGGGCTCGGAGACTGGCGGGACTTGGGAGCTGGAGACTGGCGGGTGGCAGAGATTTGTCCTGACTGTGGGCACGGCAGGAAAAATCTAGCTACAGTAGCTGTACAAGTTTGAACTCTCACCAGCAATGGAGGAGTGTTCCCCTTGTTCCACATCCTCTCCAACATAAACTATCATCAGTGTTTTTGATCTTAGCCATTCTGACAGGTCTAAGATGGTATCTCAGAGTCATTTTGATTTGCATCTCCCTGATGACTTAGGATGTTAAGTAATTCCTTAAATGACTTTTGGCCATTTGATATTCTTCCATTGAGAATTCTCTGTTTAGCCCTATAGTCCATTTTTTTGATTGGACTATATCATATTTTGATATATAGTTTCTTGAGTTCTTTATATATTTTGGAGATCAGCCCTCCGTCAGATGTGAGGTTGCTAAAGATCTTTTCCCAATTCTGTAGGCTATTGTTTTGTCTTATTTACCATGTCCTTTGCCTTATAAAAGCTTCTCAGTTTCAGGAAGTCCCATTTATTAATTATTTCTCTCAGTGTCTGTGGTACTGGTGTATATTTAGGAAGTGATCTCTCATGCCAGTGCATTCAAGATGATTTCCTACTTTCTCTTCTATCAGGTTCTGTGTAACTGGATTTATATTGAGGTCTTTAATCCACTTGGACTTAAGTTTTGTGCATTGCAATAGATATGGATCTATTTGCAATCTTCTACACTTTGACATTCAGTTATGCCAGCACCATTTGTTGACTATGGTTTCTTTTTTTCCATTGTAGTTTTGGTTTCTTTGTCAAAAATCAGGTGTTCATAGGTGTGTGGATATTGTCAGGCTCTTCACTTCAATTCCATTGGTTTTTATGATAATACCAAGCTGTTTTTTATTATTATTGCTCTAAAGTAGAGTTTGTAGTCAGGGATGGTGATGCCTCCAGAAGTTGCTTTATTGTACAGGATTATGTTAGCTATTCTGGGTTTTTTGTTTTTCCATGTGAAGGTGAGTATTTTTCTTTCCAGGTCTGTGAAGAATTGTGTTGGGATTTTGATGGGGATTGCAATGAATCTGTGAATTGCTTTTGGTAAGATTGTCATTTTTCCTATATTAATCCTACCTATCCATGAGCATGGGAGATCTTTCCATTTTTCTGATATCTTCTTTAAATTCTTCTTCAGAGACGTAAAGTTCTTGTCATGCAGGTCTTTCACTTGCTTAGTTAGAGTTAATCCAAGGTATTTTATATGATTTGTGGCTATTATAAGGGGTGATGTTTCTCTGATTTCTTTCTCAGCCCGTTTATCATTTGTATATAGGAGGGCTACTGATTTTTTTGAGTTAATCTTGTATCCTGACACATTACTGAAGGTGTTTATCAGCTGTAGGATTTTTGGGGTCACTTATGTACACTATCATATCATCTGCAAATAGTGAAAGTTTGTCTTCTTCCTTTCCAATTTGTATTCCCTTTATATCCTTTTGTTGTCTTTAGTTAGAACTTTGAGTAGTATATTGACTAGATATGGGGAGAGTGGACAGCCTTGTCTTGTTCCTGATTTTAGTGGAATTGCTTTGAGTTTCTCTCCATTTAATCTGATGTTGACTGTTGGCTTGTTGTAAGTTGCCTTTATTATGTTTAGGTACATTCTTTGCATTCCTGATCTCTCCGAGACCTTTATCATGAAGGGGTGTTGGATTTTGTCAAAAGGTTTTTCAGCATCTAGTGAGATGATCATGTGGGTTTTTTTCTTTCACTTTGTTTATATGGCATATTACATTGACAGATTTTCATATGCCAAACTATACTTGCATCTCTGGGATGAAGCCTACTTGGTCATGGTGAATAATTTTTTGATGTGTTCTTGGATTTGGTTTGTCAATATTTTATTGAGTGTTTTTGCATCAATGTTCATGAGGGAGATTGGTCTGTAATTCTCTTTCTTTGCTGCATCCTTGTGTGGTTTGGGTATCAGGGTAACTCATATGTAGCCTCATAAAAAGAGTTTGGTAATGTTCCTTCTGTTTCTAGTGTGTGGAAAAATTTGAAGAGTATTGGTATTAACTCTTTTTTGAAATTCTGGTAGAATTCTGAGCTGAAATCATCTGGTTCTGGGCTTTTTTTTTGGTTGGGAGACTTTTAATGACTGTTTTTCTTTCCTTGGGTGTTATAGATCTATTGAATTGTTTATTTTTATCTTGATTTAATTTTGGTATGTGGTATCTATGCACAAAATTGTCCATTTCTTTTAGATTTTCCAATTTTGTGCACTACAGGTTTTTGAAGTATGACCTGATGATTCTCTTGATTTCCTTGTTGTCTGTTGTTATGTCTCCCTTTTCATTTCTGATTTTGTTAATGTAGATGTTCTCTCTCTTCCTTTTGGTTAGTTTGGATAGACTTTTGTCTATCTTGTTGATTTTTCTCAAAGAACCAACTCTTTGTTTCATTGATTCTTTGTATTGTTCTCTTTGTTTTTATTTTATTGATTTCAGCCCTCAATTTGATTATTTCCTGGCATCTATTCCTCCTGGGTTAATTTACTTTGCTTTGTTCTAGAGCTTTCAGGTGTGCTGCTAAGTTTCTAGTGTGAGATTTCTCCAACTTTATGTGGACATTTAGTGGTATGAATTTTCCTCTTAGCACTGTCCCATAAGTTTGGGTATGTTGTACATTCATTTTCATTGAATTCTAGGAAGTCTTTGATTTCTTTCTTTATTTCTTCCTTGACCCATTGGTGATTCAGTTGAGCATTATTCAGTTTCCATGAGATTGTTGGCTTTCTATAATTTTTGTTGTTGTTGAAATCTAACTTTAAGCCATGGTGGTCCAACAAAATACAGGAAGTTATTCCAATTTTTTGTATCTATTGAGATTTGCTTTGTAACTGAATATGTGGTCGATTTTAGAGAGAGTTCCATGGGGTGCTGAGAAGAATGTATATTGTTTTGTGTTAGTTGTGTTCTGTAACTATCTATTAAGTCTATTTGAGTCATAACATCTGTTAGATCCCTTATTTCTCTGTTAAGTTTCTGTCTGGCAAACCTGTCCTTTGGTGAGAGTGGGGTTTTGAAGTCTCCCACTATTAGTGTGTGGGATTTGATGTGTAGTTTAAATTTTAGTATTGTTTCTTTTACATATATTTTACTATATTTGGAGCATAAATATTCAGAATTGAGACTTCATCTTGGTGGATGTTTCCTGTGATGAATATGTAATGTCCTTACTGATCTCTTTTGATTGATTTTAGTTTGAAGTCTATTTTGTTAGTTATTAGGATAGCTACAACAGCTTGCTTAAGCCCATTTGATTGGAAAGTCTTTTCCCAGCCTTTTATTCTGAGGTAATGTCTGTTTTTGAAGTTGAGGTGTATTTCTTGTATGCAGCAGAAGAATGGCTCCTGTTTTCCTATCCACTCTGTTAGCCTGTGAATTGAGTCCATGGATATTAAGGGATATTAATGACCAATGATTGTTAATTCCTGTTATCTTTTGGTGGTAGTGTGTGTGTGTGTGTGTGTGTGTGTGTGTGTGTGTATTTCCCTTCTTTGGGATTTGCTGCTGAGAGGTTATCTATTGCCTGTGTTTTCGTGGGTGCATCTAACTTCCTTAGGTTGGATTTTTCTTCTAGTGCTTTCTGTAGGGCTGAATTTATGGATAGGTATTGTTTAAATCTGACTTTTTCTTGGAATATCTTGTGCACTCTGTCTATGGTGATTGAAAGTTTCTCTGGGTATAATAGTCTGGGCTGGCATCCATGGTCTCTTAGGGTCTGCATTATGTCTGTCCAGGACCTTCTGGCTTTCAGAGTCTGCATTGAGAAGTCAGGTGTTATTCTGATGGGTCTGCCTTTATAAGTCATTTGGCATTTTTCCTTTGTTGCTCTTAATATTCTTTCTCTATTCTCTATGTTTAATGGCTTGATTATTATGTGGCGAGGGGACTTTATTTTTAATCTAGTCTATTTGGTGTTCTATAAGCTTCTTGTATCTCCATAGGTATTTCCTTTAAGTTGGGAAAGTTTTCTTCTATGATTTTGTTGATTATATTTTCTGTGCCTTTGAGTTGGGATTCTTCTCCTTCTTCTATTCCTATTATTCTTAGATTTGGTCTTTTCATGGTGTCCCTGATAGCCTGGACATTTTGTGTTATGACATTTTTGGCTTTAGTGTTTTCTTTGAATGACTAATCTATTTCTTCTATTGTATCCTCCACACCAGAGATTCTCTCTTCCATCTCTTGTATTCTGTTGGTTATGCTTGCATCTGTGTTGGCAGCAGGCGCTGAACAGGCCTTGTGCATAGGCTGTTTGCCCTAAGTTGCCCTAAGGTGCCCTTTTGTCCTTCCTCTTTTCCTGTGGTCAGTAAGTCACAAGATGTTTATGATATAGCTATTGCTGGAACATTGTTTCAAGAATCAGCTCTCTGCTTGCGGTCTTCCTGTTTGGCTGAGCTGCTGGGATGCAGATAGGAACCTGAGGAATGTACCCTGACCCCATGGAGAGTAGGAAGTAGCAGGGTATATAAGGCTGATGATTGTCAATAAAGGAGCTCTCTTTGAATGACGAACCACGCTGTGTCCAGAGTGCTGTTTAACCTCGGCGTCCCTCACCAGTTCTGGGTCCCCGGCTGTGCAGGTTGCAGCACATATGTAGTTCCTGTTCATTTACTCAGATTTTCTATTTCCAGCATTCCCTTGGTTTGTGTCTTCTTCATTGCTTCTATTTCAATTTTCAGGTCTTGAAGTGTTTCCTTCATCTGTCTAATAGCTTTTGCTTGCTTTTCTTTGCTTTCTTTAAGGGATTTATTGATTTCTTCCATTTTTTGTTTGCCTTTTCCTCAATTTCATTTCTTTTCTTTCTTTCTTTTTTTTTTGGTTTTTCAAGACAGAGTTTCTCTGTGTAGCTTTGTGCCTTTCCTGGAACTCGCTCTGTAGCCCAAGCTGACCTCGAACTCACAGAGATCTGCCTGCCTCTGCCTCCCAAGTGCTGGGATTAAAGGCGTGCACCACCACTGCCTGGCTTTTCCTCAGTTTCTTTAAGGGAATTTTTCATTTCCTCTTTAAAGACCTTTATCATCTTCATAAAGTTTTTTTAAGGTCACTTTCTTTTGCTTCTTCTACATTGTGGTGTTCAGGTCTTGCTGTTGTAGAATCACTAGATTCTGGTGGTACCATGTTGCTGTTTATGTTGTTTTATGTATTTTTGAAGTGGCATCTACCCATCTCTTCCTCAAATGGGTATAAGAGGTGTCTGTGTCTGAGGGAGCTGCTCTTGGTCCATTATGTGCTTGCTGTGTCTGTGTCTCAGGGGATCACTCTTGGTCCAATCAGATTTGGTGGATTTTGTGTCTGAGGGAGCTGCTGAAGTCGCATGGGTATGGGCAGGTTTGGGGTAGTGAGAGGGTCTTGTATATTGCAGGGTCTGATGGGGGGTATTGGTGGAGAGGCATGTCCCCAGGAGTCTTCCCTGCTTGCCTGCAACTGGGACAGTGATATATATGTGTGTGTGTGTGTGTAAAAACATTATGTGTGTGTGTGTGTGTGTGTGTGTGTGTGTGTGTGTATTCTAAATACATAAGTATAACCTGATCAGTCTATATAATGTTACTTGTATGTGTATGTTTTCAGGGCTGACTATTTGGTGGTAGATAACTTTTATTCTTTGACTTGTCTATCCTGATGTGGAACGTTTGTCAAGGCTAAACTGTGTCCCATTTTCTCTGTTTTTTTTTTTTTATTTTTATGACTAAGGTAGTACCTCTACACCATCAGTGGGACCTGAGTGGAAAAAAGGATTCTACAACCTCATGTCCTCATTTGCTTGGTCTATGGCCTCTACTGCCTAGAGTCTGAGGAACAGACAGATGAGAAGTTCTGGTGGTTTGTCCCTACCGAGGTCTCACTCTGTACTTTCACCAGGAGATGAAGATTGAAGGACCTGCACAGTTTGGCAACACTGGCCTAGAATAGGGCTTGTATCTGACCGAGGTGAGGAAAGAGGATGGAGTAAGTCAAGATTCTGTTGTGTAGGTTTTCCCTGTTCTCACAGGAGATTTGTCAGATCATCTGCACTAACTGTTTCCTTTTTTACTGAATACTCCACAGACATTTTCCACTAAAACTCAGATCTGGATGGCTGAGTTTTTTCCTGTTGAGGCCATTGAGTAACTCAGACTACTGCTGTTGAAGTTTGCCTTCCTGAAGACTTGTTTTATGTAATCTCTCTGCTATTGTTCAGATGCAATCCCCGAGGACAAAAAGGTTGAAGAGTAGATCCCAGGCTGTGATGTTATTGGGGTGTGATGGAGCCTTAGAAGGTGGACTTAGTGGGGATTTTAAGTCCTGGGGGACATACCTTGGAGAGATCTTGTTTCCGTCCCTTTTCTTTTCATTCCTGACTATGAAGTAAGTTGGCTTTCTCTGTTATACCCTTCCTTCATGATGTGCTGGCCCTTCCTGGCCTCCAAACAAGAGGGCCAACCATCTGTGTACTAGACCCTCCCAAATCATAAGCCTAAATACAACTTTTTTCTGTGTATGTTAATTACTTCATATATTCTGTTACAGTAACGGGGAGCTAATACTTACACTTTCCGTGTTTTATGAGTTCAAATACATAATTTGCATTTTCTTAGAGACTAGAGAAAATATTTAGCATTTAAGTAAAAACAATTAACATATTTTTTGTTGGCTAAGTATGATGAATGTGAGCAATGTAAATGAGTAAATGATTACCGTCATAGCACCTGGGAGGTCAAGGCAGGAGAATCAGAAGTTCAGGATCATCATTTGATAATTAGTGAGTTTGAGGCCAGGCTGGTTTAAATGAGAACCTATCTGGAAAAAAAGAAAAACTGTTGAAGGTTAATAATGTTTTCCTGTGATAGTAGATATACTATTGATAGTAAAAGCTGAGTATTTTGAGTCATTTCGTGTAAGACTCAATCATATGTCTCAGGAAACTCTAAATTCTTAAATTTACTTATAATAACTGGAGTGAAAATTCCAATTTCCAATACAATTTTCTTATTTAATATATTATACAATTCATTTTTACTTTTCACTCAAGCAAGAAAGTTATGAGAAGTAATAGTAAGAAAATATTCCTTTTCTAAAACATGCCTGAGCACATATATACATAAAAATGCCATGGTTTATGAAAAGGGGAAACCTAGCCAATTTGCTTCTGGTGGATCTCAACAAGACACTTTCTTCTCATCGATGCATAGACACAGAGTTTCATTTAAAATGTATTTGAATGTACTTTTGCTACAACTCACTGAAAGGGCAAAATTTAAACCATATGTTAATGAATGGGAATAAAGATCACAGGGAGGTCACTGAATGAAAATTTGTGGCCATATTTACTTCTCTTTATTTGTTTGCTAAGCAGGTCGTATGACTCCAAATTTGCTCTAATTGCTTCATATGTTTTGCTAGAAAAGATGACTCCAGGAGAAAAATAATGCTACACTGCAAGATGACAATAGACTGTGATGGTTTTCTGAGTTTTTTGTGTCTTGTGGGGAGACTTGAATTATTTCTTATTAGAGTTAGAATTACATAATAATAATTATAAATTGAAATGGATTTGTTACTAACCACGTGACTTAGAATTATCTATATTATTTGAGCCTCAGTTTTCTCTTCTACGACATCAACCTACGTGGCAATTTTAATGTGTGAAAATATGTGAAATAGCACACAGTTTTTGGTACTTAAGAATAACAAAATAATTATCTCCTCTGTTTCCTTTGAACTAAACCAAAAAGCTGTTTGTGACATTGTTTGTTTGAAATAATCGTAGAGACAATTTTTCTGTATCAATATTTCCACAGTGTACATCTGCATTTTAGCTACTTGGAAGGCTAAGGATCATTTAAACTCACCAAGTCAAATACCAGCCTGGGAAACGTAGTGAGACACCATCTGAGAAGCTAAAAATATAAACAAAAAACAACTTTCATAGCTTAGTAGCTAAATCTCAGTTTCAACAAATATGATTATTACATACATATTTCTAATTTAAAATTAGCATAGGGTATTGTCTTCTTCAAGACAGTTGGGGTAATAAAATATCATGTTTTCTATCAAGATGAAGAATTTCCATTCATTTGCATTTCTTGCATAAATACTGATTGAATACTTCGTGTGTGGTATGTTAAATACACAGTTGTGGAAAAACTAAATATGTCCTGTTTTAGGTACTCTACTATTGCTATGATATAACACCATATCCAAGACAGCTTATAAAAGAAATCATTTAATTTGGCTTATAGTTCCAGATTGTTAGTTTTTGATGGTGGAACAAAGATGTGGAGGCAAGAACAGCTGAGTGCTTCCATCTCTTTGTGCAAGCAGGAAGCTGAGAGAGCTAGCTCTAAAAGGCACAAGACTTTAGAAACCTAAAATCCCACCCCTCGTGACATACTTCTACCAGCAAAGCCACACCACCTAATCCTCCCCAGTCACTAAGTATTCAAATGCCCGAGATTTATGGGAGACATGGCCCTTTCTTTAACAGAATTTAACAGTGAGAGATGCTAAACAAATAAATATTCAGCTAAATATAATTACACGTCTAAGAAAAACTATGAAGTCAGATATATGATGATCTGAGTGCATATAATAGAAGGTTCTGACCTTGTCAGAAAGATATGACAAGTTAGAAGTTAACAAATGACCTGACAAAGTATAAACTAGCAGCAATTATCAGATGAATAGGGACAAATGGAATTCCACCAGGGGCAACAGCATTTGTAGTCCTTAACGTGAGAGTCTATAAAACACACAAATAGAACCTATGCTTTCTGTGCTGGAACATTGAAAGAAAAGACAAGATGATAAAGCTTTGTAAGCCACTGTTCTCATGGGCCATGCTAAGAATATTTATGCATACTGTAAAAACATCAGGAAGCCATTGCATTAATTGAAATAAAGCATGGGAGAATCCTGCAGGAGTAGATGACTATCAAATTAAGATTTTTAAAAAACAGATCACTCTGGAAGGGTAATAATACATTTTTTTTTAAAAAATCCATAAAATGTTTATTTTGGTAGAATGAAGTAGAAGTATCAGGGAATTTGGTCAGTGATAATGGAGATGGAAAGAAATGGGCAGAGATATTTGGGAGTTAAGCCTGGTGGATCTTTGTGATCTGTGGAATGAGAGAAAGTAAGCAATCAAAGATCATTTTAAAGATTTTTTAATGAGTATTTCATTTATCACACTAGCCATTCTTAAAGTGAGTCTGTCTTTTTGTATCATAATTATATATTGAGAAATTCATGTATTACTGCTAAATTATGGGATTGTTGTTTTAATGATACATTAGAAATTTCTTTTTCATTATTTATTTATTAGTGTGTGTTGGGGGGAGGGTTCATGTGTGGAGGCCAGAGCCTCCACATAGCAGGTGCTTTTATCCTCATACCCATCCTGTGGGCCCTGAAACTTATCTTTAGATGTCCATATATTTCAATGAAGCCAATTAATACTTCCCATATGTTAATAGCTGTGGTACATCACTGATACGTGAAGAATCTGCCACTGGTAACCCCTCTGAGAGAAGTGACTCTGCTTTTTGTAGCATCCATCACCTGGCAACAGCTCCTTGGCTGGGGATGGGGTCATCAAAAGTACCTTCCTCTGCCATGCTTGAGTTTTTAATTGGCTTAATCTTGTGCAGGTCTTGTGAAAATAACCATAGTTTCTGAGTTTATGTGCAACAGCCGTGCTACACATGTACAGAAGACAGCATTTCATAGCATTCCTCCCCATCTTCTTGCTTTTACATCCTTTCCAGACCCTCTTGAGTGATGTTTCCCGAGCCTTGGTGGGCTGGAAAAAATAGATGTCCCATCTGTGGCTGAGAACTCACAGTCTCTTATTCTCAGCATGTAGAAGAATTCTGACTTTCTGCAAAATCACTATATCAAAAAGAAGCTTGCTGCCTAAGATTGAGAGCAGCAAAAAAAAAAAAAAATCTATGGATAAAAACAGAGATATTTAGAAGACAGTTTGACAACATGATCATTTAGCAAACGTTTCCCCACTTGGGGCTATGACTTCTATTGCAATGCGGTTTGGCCACATTGGCAGTACCAGTCATGAATTCCTTCTTGTGGTGCAGGCTTCAAATACAACAAAGAGAGTGGTTATTAACCCCATAAATAGTTTTGCCACTATTTCACCAATGTGCATTCTTTGCCTACCAATTCAGTATGGAAGCACGCAGGGTTCAGCTCTCGATCAGATCAATGATATCTAATCTCTTAGAACAGTCTTCATAATAACTTCAGCAACGTGAAAGTTAGCCAATAGGAAGAGGGTTTCCTGGTCAGTTCAGGCTTATTTCTCTGCATCCTGCATTCAATGTAAATAGAGTGAATAGTGTTTTCAGCAATAGGATCTTATCATCTAGTTACGGTCGGCAACCAAGAGCAATGATAGCAGCCTGTGTTGATTTAGGTGCCTCTAACCAATAAGTCCTAGGAAGGTATCTACCAAGGTTTTTATTTAATAAACCATGTCCTTTGGTAGCAACATTGTATATCCGTGTGGGGTTCCTCTTTTTAGACTCCTCTTTTTGTTAAAAATTTAATTTGTAACTTGCATATGAGCTAATGCTTCATATATTCTTAGTTTTAGGCAGCCCACTCCCCTATCTCTCCTTTCCTTCATTCCTCTTCTACTTTCTCTGCTAAAACTTTAACTTCTTGTAGTCTTCCTCCCTGACTCTTTTCATATCACATGTATTCTCCTATCCTTTGTTGATATGTGTTATTTTTTTAAATTTGGGTTGTAAGATCATATGCTCCCAAGTAGCTTTCTCATGCACACTTATTTTGGCTAAGTCTCCCACTCATCCTCATTCTCTCCACTCCACGATTCCACTACCTGCTTGGACCCTTCTGCCTCTAGTATTTTTTCTCTGTCTTCATTTCACCTATATTCTAGCAGCCCATTTCCTTAGGTGGACCAGCCACAGTCCATTTCTGATTCCCTGGCTTCTACATGATTTCTAGGCTAGACATATAAAACAAAAGACGTGAAGCTAGGAAAAATGTATTAGGCCAAACATATGTTATTTCTCTCTCTGAGCCTCAGTTACTTCACTCAATATAATTTTTCCAGTTCCCTCCATTTAACCGAAAATTTTGTGGTTTCATTTTTTTTTTACAGCTGAGTAATATTCTACTATATAGTTGTACCACATTTTAGTATTCATTTATCAGTTTATGGACATATTGATTGTTCTGTTTCCCAGCTGTTGAGAACAGAGTAGCAATGAACACAAATGTACAAGTGTCTCTGTAGAAAGATATAAAGCTGTTTTGGTATATGTTCAGGAGTGTTATAGCTGGATTATATGGTAATTCCATCCGTTTTATTTTTTTCTTCACACTAGTTTTCATTAAACAAATAAGGTCAGTAGTGGAAGAGTTTTATTTTTAATTTTTTCATGAAATCTTCTGTTTTCCAAAAACGCTCCACTAGTTTATACCAATATCAACAGTTAATAAGGGTTCTCCTTTCCCCACATCACTCCAGAATTTGCTGTCATTTGCATTCTTGATGTTTTTGTTAGATAGTGCATGACTCTTGGGGGAAGCATTATCACCCAGTGTGAATTAAACGTGTGTGTGTGTGTGTGTGTGTGTGTGTATGTGTGTGTATGTGTGTGTGTGTGTGTGTGTGTGTGTGTGTATGTGCACGCTACCTAACATCTCAGAAATGTGCTCTCTCTATGGAATGGGAATGATAGACATGACTCACATAATTGTTTTGACTTTTTATTTTGACACATGTAAAACACTTGTCACAATAATTTGCACAATAGAGTTTTATGAATAGCAGTTACCATTTGTAGGTGGAGTTTTCCTGTCCAGGCAGCTCACTTCCAAATTACCACACAGAGACTTAGTATTAATTACAAATACTTGGCCAATAGCTCAGGCTTGTTACTAGCTAACTCTTACAACTTAAGTTAGCCCATATTTCTTATCTATGCTTTGCCATATGGCTTATGGCTTATTACCTCATTTTCTACATATCCTGCTGCCTCTGCATCTGCTAGCATCTCCTCTGACTCCTCCCTTCTTCTTCCCAGAATTCTCCTAGTTTCGTTGTCCCACCTATACTTTATGCCTGGCTACTGGCCAATCAGCTTTTTATTTAACCAATCTGAGCGACAGATCTTCACAGCGTACAAAAGGATTATTGCACAGCAACCGTTATCATCAGTTATTGTTCTATTGTTAGAGTTATAGAGATGGTATTGCTTAGATAAGAGATAGCTCACCTTTTCTACATAGAAAACTTAATTCATATTTTCCTACACAGAACATGAAGGCCAAACACTTTCAATTTGCCAATCTAAGAAAAATTACCCACCTTTTAGCACTTTACTTTGAAACAGAGTCAGTAGGATTTTCCTACATAGAGGATGTCAGTCAGAAATCAACCCACAGTGTTGTGAATGTGAAATTTTCTAATGAGCTCATATGCTTGAACACTCTGTTCCTAGCTGGTGGGAGATAATGTGTCAGGAAGGCTGTAGAGCCAGTAGGAGGTGGAGCCTAAATGCAAAAATAAAATGTGTTATTAAAGGTGAGTCTTGAGGTTTTATAGCTAAGTTCTTCTTCCTTTTTATTCTCTGATTCCTGATTGAATGTGACCAGCCACTTTGGGTTCCTGTCATCATATCTCTGCCATAATGGACTGTACCCTCAAACTGTGAGCCAGATAAATCTTCCCTTTCTTAAGTTGTTTTTGTAAGATATTCTGTTCTTGTCAGTTTGGGAACTAATACATATTTTATCTTTAAGTTGTCTGAAAGCCATGGAGAAGACTTGTAAAAATGGTTCTGCCCAGTACCTTGATATCTTTTGGGGTCTTGACTGAATGATCATCAGTAGCAAGTAGTCAAACTACAAAAAGAGAAGTGTCATTTTGGAGAGCAAGAAGACAAAAATCCATCATTGACCAATCCAATCAATCAATCAATCAGTCGATCATCAAGTCAACATAGTAAGTGAGGCTATGTATCCCTCAGAAAAAACATTTTCCTAGATTTTTATTTTCCATTTTTACTGACTTCTTGTATCTAATGTCAGTTAATACGAAAATGGGCATCTTTGGTGATATGAAAGAAAATGGCCCCCAAAGGGAGTGGCACTATTACGAGGTGTGGCCTTATTGGAGGAAGTATGCCACTGTGGAGGTGGGCTTTGAGTCTCATATGTACCTCAAGCCAAATCCAGTGAGAGAGACCAGTTCCTGTTACCAGCAATCTAAGATAAAGGACACTTGACCACTTCTCCAGCACCATGTCTGTCTGTATGCCGCCATCTCATGCCATGATGATAATGGACTAAACTTCTAAAATGTAAGCCACCCCAATATTGTAAAATATCAGTAGCGAACTTCTGCCTTCCAGGGTTCCCCCATTGTGCTGTAAGCCTGTATTTAAGACCTCCTCCCCCCTTCAATAAATGACATTCGGCATTTAAAATTAAAATATATATATATATATAATTGAATGAATACTGCGAATGTAATCTATGAATTCCACAAATGTGATTAATATCATGAGTGTAATTAATGAATATCATGAGTGTAATTTAAAAAATAAAAAAAAAGAGTTGCCGAGGTCTCTTCACAGCAACAGAAACCCTAACTAAGAAGGCATCTATATAAGAAAGTCTATCAGAATCGATGAGTACTCAGCCTTTGATATTTGAAGCAAGATCGAAGACATAGAACCATAGAACAGATTTTATACTTCAGAAGTCCTTCTTCAGCTCTTAGTGAGTTTCTATGAGATCCTTGAATATTTTATACATATATCCTTTGTTGAACAATTCCAGTGATCTGTGCCTTTCCTCCAAGCATATTATCAGTTTGTCTTCCTAGCATATAACCTATGTGTGGCATGCAGTACATAGAAATTGTACACTGGCTCATGAAAAATAAATAAAATTAGTTAATTAATTTTAACTTCTTTTTCACAGAGCCAGAAAAACCACACCACATATTGGTTAGGGAGACTTAATGATAGTGCATGTCTGTTTGTAAATGAATAGTAATTACATATGTTCCCCTTCAAAGTAAATGGCATTAGCTCTCCCAGGTGTAGATAGAACGCTATAGTTCTGAAGTGTGTCGTACTATCTTTTGTTCTAATCACAATTTCCCATGAGGCAATTCATAGCATGTTCCGATTACATGTCTTGCGAAAGTGGAGAATTATGAACTGCACTAAAGTAAGAGCAAAAATTTGGTTAAGTGAATTATATAATTAAGTTCTGCATCCTAACACTCCATGAATTTATAGGGGCTATTGTGTAATTAGTTTACAAAAGAAAGAGCAGGGGAGTTATTTATGACAGATGTTCACCTAACTTAAAACAGGAAGAGTATATTTACTTCTATGTAGTTATTACAATGTAATTAAAACCATAAAACCACCTTATCTGAATTTCAAAGCTGAGCATGTTTTTTCCTTTCCTTAGCCTTATTGAGTGCAGTTCTCCTCACTAATTATGCAAGGATCATAGCAGAGGGCCGCAGGTTGAACACTGTGGGTGCCAGATACTTTACCAAGGTTGTATTTAGTTATTTATTTTGACCCAGTGTTAAGTAGAGTGATGCAGACAATTCTCTGAACAGTTATTTTCTCTCTCTCTCTCTCTCTCTCTCTCTCTCTCACACACACACACACACACACACACACACACTTCCCAAGATAGGGCAGATGACTGAAGGTGATTTTGTGTCTAAGTTCTGGGAGTGGTTGAGAAGCAAAAGGAGAGTGTTTCGTCAGCAGATGCTTCCAAATGTTCTGAGATTTGGTACCCACTGTCATCTTCCAGACATGATGAAATGGGAATGGCCTTGTACACTCATCTTCAGTTTTCTTTTGTACATAACTCAACGTTATGGAGTTATAGTGTGACATCTACTGTATGCCATTCCCAGTTGGGATGGCTTTGGACTGCTTACTTTCAGCAGCAAATCTGCTGTAAGAGAAAGTTCTTGCAGGAAATAATAGTTGGCTTTTCAGAAAACATGAACCATCTCTTTATTCAAGGCATGGGGAAATACGCCCAGATGTCAAATGTCAGCTCCAATCAATTCAGCTCATTCCACTCATAATCATTTGCTTGTTATGGGAGATTTCCGACTTCTCATAACGGCTCACTTGGATCAGGGAAACATTGTTCAGGGATTTGACAACATGTGCAAACTCTTTTTGAATTAATTTTCAAAGCCTTTTGTGACTGGTGTCAATTTGCCAACAGTGTTCTTTCATATCTTCAGGCTCAAGGTCTAAAGTTTGGGGTTGTTAATGGCAAGAATTTCCTTTCTGACAATTCCCCTTCACCTTTCAGAGGGATAGGGGCTGCTCTGAGCATCAAGAATATTAGAGTCAAAATAGGGAGAGGGATTTAAGTTTGGGGTCATGAGGTTGACTTTTTGACTCTGAAAAGATCTTTTTAACAGCAACACAAGTTTAGAGTAAGACTCCAGCTTAGACTTGGCTTCATCCAAGGTCTCTAAAGGCTCATGGGAAGAACAGAAAACTTTTTACACGTGAATGGGGCACTATTAAGGAACATATCAGTTGAACACGTTACGCAGCTGCATTATATAAGAAAAGTGAATGAGTGAAAATGGAGACAATGTTAGCTAATACTTTTTAATCTTCTAAAAAATACTTCATGCATAAAAGTTGAATAAACAAAGACAAAACATTTTACAACTAAATTTTGCACAGTGTCATCCTGAAGAACTCAAGAAGCATTCTCATTTCAACAGTACTGGATGGAACACTGGATAAAGACAGAAAGATACACTGTTCTTTCCTTTCCAAAGTGTTTGCTTGTAGCTAGTCTTTCACAGCTTTGTGACCTGGATCTTCAAGAAGTCTCATTGTTGGATGTGGTAACTAACATTAGAACTTTGTAGATGAGCAGAGGGAGAGGTCAGCAGGATAGTACTTCGAACAGTCCATATTCATTTTATGTGGTGACCTGTGAATGACCTTTGCTTAAGTCTCTATTTTGTCACCCCAAAGCAATGATATCATTTACAAGTGTTGGCCAGATATGGTGATGCACGCCTGTAATCCTAGCACTCAGGAGGCAGAGGCAGGCAGATTTCTGTGAGTTCAAGTCCAGCCTGGTCTACAGAGCAAGTTCTGTA
>CABHPH010155121.1:50737-61565 GCA_902168325.1 Peromyscus nudipes | reverse complement strand
TTAAGTCTGAGGACAGAGGCACCAGACTCCAGGTACCAGTGAGTAGATGTGAGTAGATGCTCCAAACTAAGCAGGTCAAATTCCAAGAAACTGAATTCCAGAAGTTAACAGAAACTAAGACTCACAGAGATAGTAAAGAGCAAGAATGGATTCGTGGTGCTTTCTGCGTTGTCTACTCGTGGGTATCACTGAGTCTCTTGAATCTGAAGTTTCTGTTGCCATCCACCTTAATTGAGCAACCTCTGATCACCATGACCTTTGCTCACTCTTTCTGAGTTTTCTGCAAGTCCCTCAGTCTGGAGCTCCTACATCACAAGCTACATAAAAAACAAAATAGTCTCTCCATGCTGCATTTAAAAAACAAGTTTTTGTTGTTTTGTATATGGATGTTTTGCTTGTATGGTTGTCCATAAACCATTTACAAGTCTTATGTCTACAGAGACCAGAAAATGGAATCAGATACCCTAGAACTAGGTTACAGAAGTTTTGAGTCAACATTTGGGTGCTGGGTTCAGTCAGGGTCCTCTGCAAGTGCAGCAAGTGCTATAAATGCTGAGCCATCACTCCGGTCCTCCATGCTAAAATTTTGAGTGGTTTACATAGATGTTTTATTCTGTTCCTTAATGCTTTACTTAAGTTTATTTCAGATGATTAGTACATCAGATTAAATTTTATAAAGTTCAGTCATTTTATATTTTATTTTGTCAGCATGTTTTGATGGGGTTCAGTGATGTAGTTCAAAAAAATGCATGCAGGACTACTGTTTTTACTCTTAGGTTTATATTTGGATGTTAATTCAAATATGTCTATTCTATGCATAACAGGTTAGTTTCCATTGTGTATTCCATGCTATTTTGAGTTATTTAAAGTCTCTTTTGTATTTTCACACTATCTTTGTGTCTCTGGATCCAGTATTTTTTACATTTTATTTATTTTTAAGTGTGTGTGTGTGTGTGTATGTGTGAGTGTGTGTGTGTGTGTGTGTATGTGAGAGAGAGAGAGAGAGAGAGAGAGTGTGTGTGTGTGTGTGTGTGTGTGTGTGTGTGTGTGTGTGTGTGTGCAGTACACTCAGAAGCCAGAAGTGGGCATCAGATTCCTGGCAACTGGAGCTACAAATGGTTGTGAGCCACCGTGTGGGTGCTGGGAATTATACCAGGTCCTCTGCAAGAGTAATAAGTGCTCTTAACCACTGATCCCTCTCTCCAGCCCTAATCCAGTATTTCCTAGTGTGGCTTATAGCTTTATCATGTGCTCACCATAACAGGTTGGGTTTTTTTATCTTGGAAATGTGGTGATTGTTGGTTTAAAGCCATGAAGGACTTCTCTTTTGGCTTCCTACTATACTCTAGGAATTTCACTGGTTTGCAATCAGTTTTACATTGACTTGTAGCCTTGGGTAAAGTCTAGTCTTATGCATCTATTGAAAACTAAATTCTACCCCTTGCCACTTGCCTGGTTTTTCAATTTTCAAGGAAGTTTTTTTTTTCCTCCACCCATAGCCCAGGGCAGAACAAGGGTATCTAGGACCCTTTTCTGCGTTGTGGGAAGAATCTTTCTAGTGCATCACATACAGATTTGTCTTTATGCAAATTCAGATCCCCTGCCTCACTTCACTTGATCTTGTTTGCAAGTTCAAGTCCAATTCCCCAGACCCTCCAGCCTATATTTGCTCTAACACGCATCCATCTACTCATACATTGCTTCAGTTCATGAGGTCTGTACTTTCCATTAGATTTTCTTTACATCATTGCCCCCATTTTCCTATAGTCCTTCTTTTCCTTCTTCCTCCCTTCTTCATTTCCACTTTTCCTTCTCCTCCTTCCTCCCTTTCTCCCCCATCTCTGTATTTATCTCTCTTTACATTTTATGTATTTCTTTTCTTCTAAAATCAGCCATATATTTGAGTTTAACAAAATCTAACATAAGGTGCAAGATAGGAGGTAAGAGATTCTCAGTGTTCTTGCTTGGTAACCTCGGTTGCTTTGACTGCTAGCTGTCCAGCAGTGATGATCTGAGCTTGTTCCATCCTATAGCTCTGTTTAGGTGTGGCCAGACTGGAAGGATGCCAGGCTTTTCATTGTTGTGTCCTCATTATCCACCACATGCATTTAATTATTGTAAGTTAGCAAAGGGGAAACAATTCAAGACAATGGGAGGCTTTTATCAGAAAGGCACCTCATTGTTTCTCAAAGACAGATGCTAGTCAAAGACTCAGGACCGTCATCTCAAGATACAGCAGCCACTAAAATTTTGAGTGCCATAAATCCTCTCATTTCCTGTAGCTCATATCTCATCTTTTCACCTGATACCAACATCGTAGCCAGCATAAACTGGCAAATTCAAGCCAGGATTTTTCTCTGAAAATCTTACAACTTCCAAGTACATATCCCTAAGAAGTGTTATCCATTTGTTTGTTTGCTACTGTATGAACCACCTCCAAGTCAGTGTCCTAAAACATCAAGGTCTTTTCTTGCACTTCTGTACAACCTCTATACAGGTATCAATTTCCAAGAATCAAAATCCCATCTTTGACTACCCTTAACCTCAGGGACACAGATACTCATTCTACCACATACCAGAGAGAACTAGAAATAGCTGGTATACAGAATTCCTACTTTCTACACCACTACACCTCAGAAATCCCATGTGATGCTCTGATGATCTCTTCAGAGAAGTCTCTGTGGGGAGGATGCCTAGCAGGAGCATCATGGCAGATATTGTAACTGAACCTTGACGCATTCTGACCAACTAGAGCTCAGAAGCATGCACATATATTATCTGCACCTTTGGTATGTAGGATTTTAGGATGGATTATTTGAATCAGAGACACTGGAAAGCCAGAGTGACTTGTCCTATAACGTAGTGATGTTTCTCTATCAGAGCTGTAAAATATGATTTTACAGCTTCTGTCTTTCTTAACTGGTTGTTCAGATGGGGAACTATCATTGTGTTTTACAGACTTTCTTAATAAGAGAAAAACAATAAGCAAAAGTTGAGTTTTTTCCCCCTTGTTTTTCTCAGTGCAGTAGGCCTAACCACACCTGCTATGCAGGATTTTTGTGGCATAGTTGGTGGCATTTTTTAAAAAAAGTGCTGAGCAAGTTCTGATTAGTCAGCAAATAACCATTCCTTTTCCTAATCAGAGACATGGTTGTTCAATGAAAGATGGATAAAATCAGATATATTTTCACTTGCTATACAGCGTTCATTTAACATCATCAATAAAACAACGAACCTTTGAAGAACATTCCTCATTCTGAAGTAAGCTTAAAGAATGATGCATGATGTGCCCCGCTCTGCTGTAAGCATCTTACAGATGCTAATGTAAGACACACAAGTACTATGTGACGTAAGGGTCAAGACAATTATCAGGGTTTTTTTGTTGTTTTTGTTTGTTTGTTTATTTGTTTGTTTGTTTGTTCGAGACAGGGTTTTTCTGTGTAGCTTTGGAGCCTATCCTGGAATTCGCTCTGTAGACCAAGCCGGCCTTGAACTCACAGAGATCCACCTGCCTCTGCCTCCCGAGTGCTGGGATTAAAGGCATGCGCCACCACTGCCCGGCTTCAATTATCAGTTTTATAGACAATGAAACTGAGACTAGAGACAAAAAGATACAGGCCGAGGGTCACGTATAGATAGGATTATCTGGAGATGTAAAACCTCAGAATCTGTTGTTTCTGCTTGTTGGGAGCAGAAAGTACCATGTAGCATCCCTTCCACAGGCAGGCCAGGCAGGGCATTCCTTTCTGACTTTCACCTCTTGCCACACAGGAAGGTGTGACTCCACAGTGTCTTCTTCTTGACTGGGAAACTGAAGAGCAATGGTGTTTGTTTTAGTACCTGTATAATACTTGCTTCTTAACATCTGAGAATCTTCAAGTAATATGTCTACAGATGGCCTTGAAGTTTACAGACTTTTAAAGTACCTATTAAGTGCTTCAGATAGTCTTTAATACCCTGTTTCTAGTTGGATATCATAATCATACTTATTGGTCTAGCAAAATGAATGTTGGAATGACTGCCCTAGACTCACACTTTATCGGTACAGATGTGGCCTCATTCTGCCTTTAAGCAATTTAAGTTCTACAGAGAGAACATGCAGCCACTATTTCAATTTGTTTAGTCTTGCTAATATAATTTTAATTAATAATTATCTGGATGTTAATAACTTAGTAGCTAATTCTCTGGTTTTTGTAAAAGGTAAAGTTCTCCCTGTTTCTCAGGACACTTGACTTCATTTCTGAGCACACTCTATACAGTTTCTATATTAAGTAAGTGAGTAAGGAGTTAATTTCTAAACAATGTTTCAAAGTTACATAAAAATGGACAAATTTTTGCTAAGTTAAATCATTCAGGTAGTGAGACTTCCCAGTGAGAAAACCCATCCATGGAGAGAGCTAAGTAAGTAGTCTGTGACATTCTCTTATTTTCATAAGAACTTGTGACTGTTCCAAAAGAAAATCAAAATTGGAAGAAATGAACTTGGAGAAAGCCAGGAGACATTTATCACTGCCTAAAAAAGAAAACAAAATAAATCTAATACTACTACCAACACAATGTTTTTTTTTTAAAAAAATCAAAGCCTCACCCTTCATTGCTGTACAACCAACTTATATTAATTAGATCACAGATCCTGCCTTTTTCCTCCCTATAGTTGAGGGATTAATGCCATTAGGACTACTGGGATAGCTGCAGAGCAATTCTTGCATGAATAAGAATCCATGGTGGGACCAGGCTGTACTACCTCCCTTCCCATGCCGAGGTACTTCAGGCTCAACTGGATATAAAAATTAGACAGTGTTCTTTCTGCTTCACACATCACCCAGCAGAACACAGCTGGCTCTTTGGCTCCAGGGCAAACACATTTGAATAGACAAAATTACCGGCAACGATAAGGTAGCTTGCTTGCATTGCCCTTCAACCTGGATTTTTTTCTCATCCATCCGTTCAGTGAGTCGTCTGACAAGCCGGGCCTTTGAAATTTTCCCACTTTCCCCACATACCCCTTCCTTTCAAAGGGAGCTTTTCTCTAATCGAATTCTTTATTTCCATTGACCAATACAATCCCCACCACCGTCATCTCTACTCACCACTGTGATTTTCCAGGTAGCAATGGAGATGGTGGGTTTATAATTTTGCAGTGCTTTAAACCTCCAGGCTGCAATTAATCTAGACTTAAGACAACTCTTATTCTTTTACTATTTAGGAATCACCAGCATCACTTGTAAGGTCTTGTGCTATGTTACAATCTCCTGTGAGCCCTGCAAAAATCAGCACCTGAAATGTCTACCTGCCCTTCTTAGAGATGTGAATTTCCCTGCTGTCTCAGGGACAGCTTAGTCACTCACCATGGTGAGTGTTTTATTGACTGTGTATTGTCTATGAAACAAACAGTAGTGTCTTTAAGCAGAAGAAAATCTCTAAGGCTGTAAGACAAGAAATCAGGTTTAAACCAACATCTAAAAGGAAGAAAGGTAGTTGTATGTGGAGGGCAACGCCTTCATTCTAGCACAGGGAAGGCAGTGTGAGGCCAGTGTGGTTTACATAGCAAGTTCTGGGCCAGCTAGGACTACCTAGTGTGACCCTGTCTCAATAAATAATAATAATAATAATAACAATAATAGTAGTAGTAATAGTAATAATAATAATGAAGAGCAGGAGGAGGAGAAAGATGGGGGAGGAAGGATGAGGGAGAAGGTGGGCCTTTGTAGATGGAATCATGCGCTCTTGCTTTTATTTCTGTAGCTAAGATGAATAATGGTACAAACTTCCAATTTTATCACATCATAGTAACATGTCTCATGGGATAAGGTACTGCCAACTTTACTTGCAGAACTTTTCAAAGGAGAACAATAATGGATTGTCCCTGGAGACTACACTAGCCATATTAAAAAAAAAGATAAAAGGAATAATGGGAAAAGCCAACTCCAATAACAACAAAATCTTTTCCTCCAATATGATTAAATTGAGTTTAGTCTTAAGCAAAAATGCAACTGATAATGATTTCTGACACTTAAAGTTGAAGTGTGGGTTCTCTGTACAAAAAGAATGCTATAAAGTTATGCAATTAGATTTTGACAAATATCAAGTTTTTAATTTTCAAATGATTACATTTTTAAAAATATGTAGTTGGTTCATAAATCCTGCATTATGCTTCTACATTTTGACTATATTCTTGCATTCAGAGTTTACTCCCTTTTTCTCTCTTGTATTTGTAAAAGTGTGGGTATGTGGACATACCAAGACATTACAGAGATAATTTTTTGCCTAAAAATCCACACTACCTTTGCAGAGAAACACATATGTGTTTATATAATTAACAGTACAATGAAATACAGCTTTCTTCCCCATACCCCACATATTTTACCTTTAGACAATAAATCAGCAGAGGCCAGATATGATCAATGTACTTGCCTTCCTTAAAATCTTGGAATTTTTCTTCATATATATATATACACATATATATATAATTATAATATATGTTGCATATATTATATATTATTATGTTTTTCTTCTATTATATATTATTATAATATATGTTACATGTTATATATATCTATTATACATATTGTTATATTTTCTTCTATTATACATATATCACTTCCCTTTCTGTTCCTTTCCTCATTCTGGGCTTTTCTGATTGAATGGACACCTTAAGCCTGGCTATTTCACCTCTTACTCCTCCTGTCCACATGTGTAAGCCATCCCTTTCATCTGTCATACTGATTCCAATTTCTCTTTCTAACAGTTTATCTTCTTTCATTGATTCATCTATTGAATAAGTAAAGTTATAGACCACATTGTGTAGGTGGAGTTTTTCTGTGTCCTGGCAGTTGCTCCCAAATAACCACAAGACACTTAATATAAATTATAAATGTTTGGCTGATAGCTCAGGCTTATTATAAATTATAAATGTTTGGCTGATAACTCAGGCTTATTACTACTAGCTCTTACAACTTAAATTAACCCATTTCTATTATTCTATGTATTGCCATGTAGCTCATGGCTTTACCTGTCTTCCAGCATGTCTTGCTCCCTCTGTGTCTCCTGTCGACTCCACTGACTCAGCACTCTTCTTCCCAGAATTCTTCTAGTCTACCTCTGCCAATCTCTCCTGCCAAGCTATAGGCCAGTAATATCTTTATTAACCAATGAGAGTAATACATTTTTACAGTGTACAATGATTATTTCACATCAATGTTGGAAATTAAAAATAGAGCGGGGCGGTGGTGGCGCACGCCTTTAATCCCAGCACTTGGAAAGCAAAGCCAGGTGGATCTTTGTGAATTCGAGGCTAGCCTGGTCAACAGAGTGAGATTCAGGAAAGGCAAAAAGCTACACAGAGAAACCCTGTCTCGAAAAACCAAAAAAAAAAAAAAGAAAGAAAAAAAAAGAATGTTTTCATATATCTGCTCAAATTTTACTCACTTGAGTGTCCTAATATTGGTTATGAAATTTCTCAACTGACATTTCTATTGTTTTGACTTCAGTAGGAGCTGTTTAATTCTAATAGCCAGATTGTTTCCCCCTTCATTTTGCCAATGCCTTGGAGTGGTAATTTGTCTTTGTTCATGATGGTATATTTACCCTGGGAAGTACAGTTAAGTGATAATGTGTTTTGATCAATGGAAAACCTGAATACTTGAGCAAAACAACACTTAGCTCTCTTTATAGATCATCAGAGAACAATGTATGAAAATAGCTGACTTTCTGCAAGGTTTTATTTTATCATCTTATAATTATTGTTAATGCATATTAATTGTACATATTAATGTGATTTATGGTCACTTTTTCATGCATGTATTTGATAATCTCTCTGGTCTCAATGGGCCTCACAACCTCACTTTTGTCTATGCACTCAGATTCCTCTCCTTTTCCCAGTAATCTCTTCATTTCTTTGAGTTCATTGTCATTAAATTTTAATTTCCATATATTTCCAACTGTAAGATGAAATGTCCCACATATATCTTTCTGTTTCTCACTTATTTTGCCTAGTTAAACTGAAGACTCCTAGTTCCATCCATTTTGCTGAAAATGATTTGATTTGATTCATTTGGACTGAATAAGATTCTCTCTCTCTCTCTCTCTCTCTCTCTCTCTCTCTCTCTCTCTGTGTGTGTGTGTGTGTGTGTGTGTGTGTGTGTATCAAGTTTTCTTCACCAGTCCATCTGTGGGTGGTCATTTACGGTGATATCACAGTTTGACTGCAATAAACATAGGAATTCAGGCACATCTATTGTGTGCTCACTTTTATTCTCAATGCACTGTGATTCTTTCAGATTCCTCTAAGAATGGTATAGCAGTATTATATGATAGTTCTACTTTTGATTTTCTTAGGAAACTCCATACTGTTTTTCATAGAGGCTATACTAAATTATATTAATTACATATATTATATATACTAAATTATAATAGCCACTCTAACTAGAATGGGATGGAATAACAGCATAACTTTGGTATGCATTTGTCTGATGACATAAAAATATTGAATATTTTTATATATTTATTGTACATCTGTTCTTCTGAGAAATGTCTGTTCACATTAGTTTCCATCCACTGACTTGATTACTTGTTTTGTTAAAAGTTTTTAGTTCTTTATATATTTGAGTCATCAATCTCTTTCCAGATGAGTGGCTAGCAAAGATTTCTGAGCAATTATAGGCTATACTCTCCGCTGTGTTGCTTCTATGCTGTGCAGATTTTTGATGTAGACATGTGTGGTAAATCTTCCTTTTATTTGTAAACCATTAGAGTTTCCTTAATGCATTATAATGTGTTTCAATACCTTAAAGTGTTTTCCTGTGGTATTTTCCCAATGTCTGCCTCAGGGTAATATCTATGGCCAGTTTTGAGTTGATTTGTGTATACAGAGCCTACACATTTGTTTTCTGTCACTGTGATAAAATTCCATGACCAAAGACAGCTGGAGGAAGAGGGAGTTTATTTTTCCTTACAGATTTGGAGGTATATTCCAGTCCATGATGGCTCCCCATGCTTTCCAGGGTCATCTGGGCCAGAATGGCTTCCAAAGACGATGCCAGTAGTTCAATGCGACTTTCACTGAAGGGAATCTTATCATCCTGCCTCTTCAGAATTCTAGATTTCTCTTTGGCGCTAAAAAAAGAGTAAGAACTGACATTCTACCCCTTCCTCACATAGAACTAACATCTTTCTCTTACCTCCGAAACAAGAGTCTCAGATCTACCCACCAAGACATGTCAAGTTGCTCTCCCTAGTGATGCTTCATGCTGCAGAGGGAGACAGAGAAACATAAGAGAAGGCACATCCTCTCAAAACTCAGAACACAGTCAATCAGCACCTACTATGTGCTGTCTTCAGGACACCCTGAGATTGTCATAGGCATTCATTGTTGATTATGAAGCATAATATCATTTAGTGTTTGTTTATTAAAGTTGGTCAAGATTTTGGCTTCAAAATTAAATAGTTCTCCAGTACCAAGTCAAGATTAACCATATAGGAGGATTAAACAAAAACATTTTTTGTGACAGATCAATGCTTTGGTAATGTCAAGAATTTGAGTGACATATTGCTCATTGAAAAAATACCACGAGGGAGTGTATAGCTCAGTAATAGCATACTTGCATAAAATGTTCAGGGCCATAGGTTTTTATCTCCAGCATCAATATAACAAAATAAAAATAATGTAATATGGCTATCTAAGAATATCTTAGAATTAAATTTTATGTCATAAAGCTTTGGTGCCAAAAAGACAAATTTACTTATATTCCATAGGGTTCAAAAAGAATTCATCACATAGGTGTAATTATATCCTGGATTGGATAAGGGGAGTATCATCGATTCCTTAGCCTGAATAGATTAAGTGGCTGGTCAAATAAGTTAATAGAGAGACCTAATTTTCTTAAGCCAAAGGCCAACTGCAACATACCACCAGAATTCTTCCCATAAAAATCTCAGTGTCATTAAACTTTGATCATGTTTGACATCCTTTTTAATTTCTTAAAGGGGTAGTTCAATTTATACAGTCCAATAACTTGATAAATACTTTAGGGATGTTTGCATAAACTTTGTAGTATAGGGATGATTTATAAATATGTCCTTATGAATAATTCGTTGTGTACACAAAGTTGGGAAAGTAAGCATAAGACCCATGTAATCTGTAGTGCCAATGTCAAATGAGACAAGCCACTAGAATGAATGGGGAAGAATTGCTACCAGGAAGAGGATGAGGAATTAGTGCTAATTTATTTCTGACGTTAAAAGTTCACATGTAGATGGCAGAAGGGTATGTTACATTTCTTTTTAATAACTTATATGCTCCAGTAAATTGGATAATGTAATCTTGTCTAAACTACTCAGCACATGGTAGCTACTCAAAAATAGCATACAGACCAGGTAAAAGACCTGTTGACTTCAGATATTCTGTATGCATTGGACCAGTTTTCTAGACTGCTGATTCCTATGTCAAGTGGTGAGGCAATTGAGATTAGAGATACCTCCGCGAATGTAATTCAATAGTCCTCTGGTATATAGAGCTATATGTAGCTAATGTAGTTAACTTCATGTAAAACAAAACAAAACAAAACATGAATGGTGTCATAATCAAGTTGTATCAACTGTTATTATGTTTAAGTCTAATAAGCTTAAAAAATTATACGAACACTCTCATTATATAGCTCATATTGCTATTTAGCTAAGGGTCTCCGTTCACTTAAAGTCTTACTAATGCAAGCACATGTTCCTCTTTATGTGTCATGATACTGGGTGTCTCAGCTGCTGTATATTCATGACTTTAACAACTTTTCTTGAACCACCAATGTAACTATTCTTACACCCTTGCTTTCTTACT
>CABHPH010155121.1:0-42897 GCA_902168325.1 Peromyscus nudipes | reverse complement strand
GAGAGAGAGAGAGAGAGAGAGGCAGAGGGAGAAAGGTTTTCACGTCTTTCTGTTTCAATCACTAGTCACAATTAGAATCATCATAATGAGCTTTGGAAATGGAAGGTTAACATGTTTCTTACTGTTACTAAACCTGTCATACTTTTAAGCACAGTTTAAAAATCACCTCATATAGCTATACTTTGAAGTTTCGACTAAAATACCAGACGTTTCAGGTGAGAAAATGGCACCCTTCAAAGACACCACCCTCAAGTTGATAGGTACATTCCAAAAATACTTACCAACTATCCCATTTGTCATTCCTCTTTGTAAATGTTTTTAGACCACATACATTCTTTTCAGTATTTGCAAATGTGCCCTCTGAGAAAATACTTAACTGTGAGTCATAGTGCAGAGTTGTCTGGAGTCAATGTTACATTCAATTTGACTTAATTAAATGTTAAATACATTGTTCACAACATGTAGCAGGATAAGTGAGAAAGGCAGAAACCTGCAAAAAGATGAGGATTCTTCTGAGTAACAGTTTCCAATTTCCATTGTTTAAACTTGGATGTGATTGTAAGTCTCAACATTATGTCTTAAGAAGATGGAGCCAAGGAAGCAACAAGACCACAGAACATGGTAAGGTGGAACTACAAAACTATGCATGCAAACATCATCAAATTAGATTCATAGGATGTGTTATTTTAAATATCTACCTTCCGTCATTTCTCTTTCAGAAGTCAATTTGATTGTTATAGTCACGCTCTTTATCTGTTCATGCAAGTTACTTCCTGGGGTTTTTTGATGCTTCCTGACTTGGGATACATAACTTGCCCCCATGAATCCTTCAGAATACAATCTTCTCTCATCCTGAGTGTAAATGAAATAATATGGGCACTGGCAGGTACATCAGGGACTGGAGGGACTCCGACTTAGTACCTTGGGGAGGGACTTGGATTCATCAGTACTTTGGGGGTTACTCAAATAGGGCAAGAAAGCAGTTGGGTATACGATGTATCCCATTTTGAGTTTGCCAAACTTCAATGATTACTTCTGCAAATTTAGAGCATGAGATACAGATGGAACCCGCTTCTAATGATCATAAGTACAATGATAAGAAGAGGGCAGTGGAAAGATACAGAAGAAGGCAGGATGCTGTACCATAGATAAATATCTAGTTATGTGGCTTTGCACAGATTACTCTCCACCTTCTGGTCTTTGCATCCTTCCTCACCTATGACATAAGAGTAGGCATCGTTCTTCTCACTTAAGTAGCATATCATTTTAAGAAAAATCCTGATCTTGGATAAAGAATAAAGAAGTCTAAGAAATCCAGTGGCTGGTGAAGGAAGCTGAGCTAGAACTGGCATTCAGCTTTGGATTTAGATCCAACAGTTAAAAACTCATAGCATTGCAACCTAAACAAACATGTCTACTCTCTCCTTTCTCCAGGAGTATCTCACCCCCGACGTCACCTTCCAATTTCACTCATGATTACAATGTGGGTCACTGTTACTCTCAAATCAGCCTGATTTTCATACGCTCCTTCAAGGTTTCTATTTAATGAAACCCCTTTCCATAAATTGGGAGTAAATTCTAGGATTTCTAACTCCCCGATATTAAATCAGACCTTCCCTATTTCCTTGGGCTTGGATGTCTTGAGCCACAATTTTAAGTCAATGCATTTTTCAACTTTATTAGAGTAGAAATGCCTTCAATTTCTCTGCCATCCTGCCAGATGCAGCTTATGATTCATTCTGTAGATAAGACGTCCTTGGGAGAAAATCAGAGGTCACTCCTGCTGTCAAACAAAATCTTTGTCAGTATTGAAATGAGAACTAATTTGACTTAATCTAAGTTGACATGGATAAGAACAGCTCAGTGCTAGAAAAGAATTCAATGGTATCAGAAGTGGGAGGCAAAATATGGAAATATACCCGTGTTGTCAAGGTAGTTATAAAGCACTGGGAAATGCTTGTCAAATAACAAAACAGGAATCACAGGAAAGTTGTTTTCTGTCTATGCTGAAGAGATTGAAGTGCTGGATGCACATTCTTTGTAGTCTTTACTGTTCTGGAAGAAAGACACTTTCCCTTTCAGAATTAACAGAAGTGCCCTAAGAGCACCTAACACATTTCCTACACACAAATTATCACACCGGTTTATAAATCCTTCTCTACGGTTTATTTTCTGTGGTCCTTTTCCAGAACAAAGGCGGCATCCCCTCACTCCATCGTGGGTGGCTTATTATATTGCTGGCTACATTCCCATGCTGCAAGTAAGGAAATACTAGTTAACAATAATTGACATTGTTATGGCAAATGTTTTGATTAGTATCATAATCAAGATCTTGGTTACAAGATTATCATTATTATTCCCATTTCATCTTGATAACAAGATGGGTCAGTTGGTGATCCCAAAGACTTACTCACTTAACCATTGATTGCCCTTTGTAAAATCAGAATCATACAGTATATGATAAAAGTTAGGCGATGCTCTGGTAGGGTAACCAACTAGATGATTTATATTCTGGGAGATTCATCACTCTCAGGCAGACTGGGACAGTGGAGTACCTTAAGCAATGGCATGAAATGGGAGTTCAGGAATCCAAAACTCTGGATCCGAGCCAACCCTGCCACTGTTTAATGGCATTTGAATTTCCAAATCTCATGTATCATAATTTGCTTATTTTGAATCTTTTAAAAACCACTCTGGTGACTCTCCTGAGAAGGCCATACATATTTCTTGGTTATGTACTTCCTTTCCCCTAAATGCTTCTCCAGTGCCTGTGCATAAGTCTATGTTGAAAACCATTTCTTAATATACCTTAACTTTGCTTCACTAAAAATATAAAGGCTTGAATGACAATATACTTGAGGGTTTTTTTTTAATGATGCTATGTACATTTATCTCATCTTTTCCTTTTGATTTTACAAATCATTATCCCAAGCAGATGAGTCCGTGGTCCCATGAGCTCTGAATTGTCAGTAGTTGAGATTTGACATCATTAGATACTATGGTTCATTAAGACGACACTTAAATTCTGACCTCTCACCAGTGGTGGCGGCGCACACCTTTAATCCCAGCACTTAGGAGGCAGAGGCAGGCGGAACTCTGTTAGTTCGAGGCTAGCCTGGTCTACAAAGCGAGTTCCAGGAAAGGTCCAAAGCTACACAAAGAAACCCTGTCTCAAAAAACAAACAAACAACAACAAAAAAATTCTGACCTCCCATTTGTTATTCTTACTTTCTTTCTCAAGAAAAAGTTATTTTCTCTGTTCAGAGCTATAACACCAAAGAGAAGGTACTGGATTAATTCCATCTGATATATTTATCTTGTGACTTTGGAGTTGATGGATAATGTAACTTTCTCAGCTTCACTTTTCATTTGAAAATAGATAATTCCAGTAAAACCCACTTATTAGGTTATTCTGAAAATTAAATAATGTATGTGAAAATATAAATATATACGTAACATATAGAAATACATTTAAAAATAGATGCCATTTGATATTGATGAAAATACAGAAGACTGTAAGCTTGATAAAAACCCTAACCTACTCAATTGAAACTGCACTTAGTGATGTATATGTTCTTAATCAAATAACCCAGTTCTAGGCAATAAATATCAAAGAGATAAGCTCTAGCTAATAGCACGCAACCAACTTATCTCATTATGACCAAGTAAAGCAAATGTCTAAGAATAGCATATCAGACTTTCTGTGTTTGGCTTATTTAGCTTATTCTGTGTTTGCCCATACTGCTGGGTGGAACACAAGGACCATTTCTGATTCAAAAAATGCTGCCCAGTTCCTGCTTGTTCATTGTTCAGACAAACTCTGTTTAAGGTGAGTTGTTTTTCCTTGACATGTTAAAGACCACTGTGTATGAAATCACAGATATCAGTCTGCAGCTGTGTACTACCAATACTCTTTCACCCAAAGAAATCTCTCCATTCACAGTACAGTGTGACCCAGAGACGGTTTATGGTGTCAGGTGTGGCAGTAGAATGATAAAGGTAGAAAGTGTCTCGTGTAGACTCTGGTTCAAATCCTGAAATGCAGACAGGATACCCTGAAGCCCCAAAGTACAAAATGATTTGGGCCTTCCTGCAGCTAATTAAAGATGGACTGGACAACTTAAATGCCAGACCTTTTCTCTTCTCTAGTCATGAGCTTGGGTTTTTTATGTCTCTTGGCCTCTCCTCCCAAGACCTCAAATCAAAAGGCAGCCCCTTTGGATTTTGTACCTGTGACTAGTTTATTGTATACATATCTCATGAAAGAAAAATTAAAATCCCTCAATATAAGACGTCACCAAGGCAATTGTAAAATACATATGTAAAAGGATTAGGCCATACTTCTTTAATTACTTAGCCAAAAATAGTCTTTAAGACAGGAAATATGGAGAGTGGTGAAAGGAAAAGGAACTCGGGGCTTTGAGGGGAATCTTTAGTTCTGTGAAGACTGCGATGACGTCTAAATCAACAACAGGGAATTTTCCTTCCCTGGGGGGCATAAAACTACTCTAAGCAGATTATAGAATACATGCTCTGTAGTCTCATCGCTAAGGATTCTGGGTAACTAGCAGGAAGGGACTGTTGTACAAGTCTGAATTTTAGGTGCTTTGGAAGTCGGTGCGAGGCCTACACATGCAGGAGTGTACTGTTTCTCTCAGTGTCCATTAGTCTCGTGACAGGAGGAAAGACAACTGGATGCCACTCTGAGGGTTTTAGACAGAATCGGAGTTGTGTGAATAACTGAGAACAGTGATGTGCACAGAAGTTACCTTGAGTGCCAAGCACAATGCTAAGCACTTTACACAGTGTCCGTGCTGTTACCACAAGAATATCCAACACCGGATAACTCATAATTAGTATTTCTTCCCTCTAATTCTGGAGTCTGCAAAGTCCAAGATGAAGGAGCTGACAAATTCAGAGTCGGGTAATACTGTGTTGTTGCTCCCACAGATGACAGGACAGCAGGAGAGGCCCGAATAGGCTTGTTTTCAGCATCTGTTGTAAGACCACCAATCCATTCAAGAAAAGAGATTGTTCTTGTTTTAATCATATCACAAAAAGTTTTTAATTCTTCAAAACTTTATACTTGTCCTTACAGTATTTTGTTCTTATTCTCCCTCCTCTTCCAATTTTTCCAGGATCCACCCCATCTCTCACCTCTTTTCCACCTCCAACTTCAAGTCTATAAACACCTGGTGTGAGGCCATTCACTAAAGCATGTTGGGTCTACCTACAAGGGACCACACCCCTAAAGAATACTGACTCTCCCTCCCTTAGCAGCTATTAACCTACAGTGGCTCCTCAGCAAGTGTAGGGGCCAGTGAAGCCCTCTCCCTCTGTGCTAGAAATTGACTACCTTTATATTGTGCAGGCAGCAACAGCTACTGTGATTTTGGAGGACTTGTCATGTCCAGAGGATATTGCATTGGGCATCCATTCCAGTGTATGAATTTTGAAAGGACACATACACTTAAATCAAGGGCAAAGCGGTGTATCAGGTTATCTGCCAATAGGAAGAGAGAGATGTTGTTGCTTTCTCTATTCTTCAGAGGGTAAAATATTTGATTTTAAAAGGTGAAACAATTTAAGTCAGGTTATATATCTGGGAAGCAACAGAACTTATGAGCCAAACCCAGCTCTATTCTACTGCAAGCCCTGTATTCTTCACCCTCGTGCCTACTGCCTTACACCATTTATCTTTTAGACAGAGCTTCTGCTCTCTTTAAGACTTGAACACCTCCTCAAATCTGAGGCTTTCTCTCAGGAGCAATTTCTCCCCCAATTCTGCTGCAATCCATAACACTTTACATAACTCAGTTGTATTTGTGTTAAACTGATCAGTTTCTGTCTCCATGGCCCAATGGAGAGCTCCTAGAAGACAGGAGTTATGTTTTATTCTATATTACATTCCCTTGTCTGCTACCAGTATCAACTCTATAAACGGTGGCAGAATCAAATGTTTACACAAAGTTGTCTTTGTAGGGAGCATTTCTGTGACATATTAATATTGCTGTTCCTTTAAATGCCAAGATGGTTTTGAAGATTGCAAGTGAACAACTGGAAAGTGATAGGGATAAAAAAGGAGATCATTATTAGAGACAGGGGTATTTTCTTGTATCTTGTGGTTACAAACTTAGAGCAGATTCCTGAGGTAGGAGAGGAAGTCTTTAACTGTAAATAAGGTAACATGTGGAATTTATTAGACCAATTATTTATGTGAGCTGGAAGTAAAAATATGTGCATGAATAGTTTAGATAAATTCAAAGATGAAAGCTGCATAACTCACTGTTAATAGCAAATTAGAAGGATTGAAAGGCTAGTCATCATTTCCTAATGACGGTCAACTGTCTTCTTTCCCATCAAAAATAAAATAAAATTTAAAAAGCCCATTAGTCTCAGGAGTGAGCGCTGACCGAGGAGTTGGTAGGAATTATATTTAATAGGGCAGCTCTATTCCTTCTTAAATTTGGGTAACATCAGATGTGTTGGAAGACAGAGAAAATATCAAGATGAACAGCATTGCTCAGACTGGACCAAGCACGTCAATGACACCCCAGCAACCTTGGTTCTTGTTCCTGGGGGACACAGAGGACACTTTCAAAAGCCTGCATCAGGGGGCATCATCGGTGACATAAATCAGTAGAGTTGATAATATAAAATGCCTTGACAAAGTTAGAAGGCAAAAAATGATAATACTGACCTTAGTAATCAGATGGTCACCTTCAGCTTGTCAAGATCATGAAATCGTACCTACTCTGAGTATGAGTAAAATTGAATCCAAGACAATATGGACACCCTAAATTTTTAAAGGTCTTCCAAGTATTTGGACAGTCCTTCTTTCCTCTCAGCCTAGGCTCCGTGAATCCTCCTAAAACATGTTAGAGAGAAAACATTTTAATTCAAAAGCGAGTGAGAACACAGCATTTGTTCCCTTGGTGGCTCTTCCTAGGAACTTTGTTATTAACTATTGAACAAATTGCCCCTAATAAAAAAAACTTACTTATTAGATTTCTATATATGTATCTAGTATTATCTACTTCATCAAGGAAAGTTCTTGCATGATGTATCATATCCATTTCTTCTACAATCTGATTATTGTGCGTAATTTTACTTCCCCCAAGAACTAGCAGTTAAGTTGGTTAAATCACAATTACCAATAGAACTGCAATATAAAATTAGGCCTGTATTTCCACAGGCCCTTATCATTTTACTCAACTCTCTGTGGATATGGACAGGGCAAAGTTAAAAAATCTTAACATCAACGTAATCAGATCACCACTGAATAAGTAAAATATCGTAGGCTATGGAAGGTAATACTGCTCTCACCTGTGAAGAATGAAAGAGCCTATAAGCAAGGCTACCACTTGCTGTCCCTGTTGAATTATTAGTAGCGAAAGAACCCTTGCCCTTGGCCATAAGATATCACACTTGAAATAGATTTTTCCCAAAGAGCAGTGTGGCCATCCTTTCTGAAGGTCTATAAACTCAGAATAAACTGGGGAGTTCCAAGGTTTCCTGAGATTTCTAGAAATTTAAGTCCTGTGAGAATGGGTGTGTACACATATATATTATTTGATCCTTTAGATGAAAAGCATAGTGTTCCTTTTAATCAGAGACTAATTAACAAATTATTTAGAAGAACTTGTGAGGTATTGGGCCCTATGGGAGGGAAGTGATTGTAAGAAAATCCATGATGCCTTCTCTAAATCTAAAAGTTGTATAGAGTTAATAAGGGAAATGGAGAAGGGGCAATTATTAAATAAGGCCATTTACCATAAATAAGGTATACCAAATGTTACACTGTGAATCACATCTTGTCAGCTCAATCCAGGAAATCTTTATTAAGTACTTCCTATATAGAAAGGTGCCCTAAGGCAGGAGTACGGTGCGGTTCTTATCATTCGAAAGTGCCAGAGGATATGAAGGAGAACATCTTGTGAGTCTGTGGTGAGCCTTTGCTCCCTGATCTCAGTCAATGTCATTCTAAACAGCCATTCTAGTTCACCAGGACGAATAGTGGCATCTCCATTTTGTGAGTGAGGATGCAGGGGCGTGGAGTGACATCTAACATTTTGTCTGTCAGTGGCTGAAGTTATATTGAGGAAGTCCTGTGTGGGCTCGTACATCAGACTAGACCTGTTCTTTATAGATCACTGACACTTTCAAGTGAAGGCAGAAGTTACCTCATTAAGTTCTGGTGACACTTTAGTCACTGATCAGATGAAATATGAGAAACACATAGCCATGGTTGTGAGCTTTTCATAAATCTAAACTGATGAAGTTGAGATGATTCACCAGTCCAGGCAGTTACGTCCTTTAGCCTGTACTGACATTAAACATGCATTGACTTGGGGTTGCCATCAGTTAACAGTAGCATCACTGTTTTTTTTTAACTGCTTTTCTAAGTCTTGAAACGCCAAATTAGTACTTGGTATCATTTTATCTGCTTTAATGAACTAATCTAAATTTTTTGGAGACAGTATCTTACTTTGTAGCCCAAGCTAGCTTCAAGTTTATTATTCTCTTGCCTCAGTCTTCTGAGGTTACTTATATTACAGGTGTGGGTCACCATATCTAGCTGTATGTTTTTAATGGTTAGTAGTATCTACATCTAAAAAGTAATCTTGATAGCAATCTTAATTTAGAGCTTGGTAATATGAAAATTTATGGAAACATTTAAAAAAAAAAGAATGGCGTTCTGGATTCTTTGTCTTTTACTCTACACCATACCCAACTCCCTTTTATCCATAGGTTTGGAGAAATTTCTCATAATAGAGGAGAGTGCCTCATTTTGTGACTGCTCAGGATCCTTACCCTGCTTAGGCATCTTCATGAATCCACAGGTAAAGGTCAAGTGAGGAATGAATGCCATGTGCTCGCACAACACACAGCAATATGGCGACACTGTGGGGAATGTACCACATTGGGAAAGGGTTATTGCTCCATGTCTGCTTATTTTTCTACTTCAAGGAACAAACAAACACAAGGCCAGGAGATGGTTATGTTGTGAAGAAAGCTCACCGCTCCTGGGGAGGACCTGAGTTCAGGCCCCAGCATCTACATCAAGTGGTTTATAATTGCTTGTGAGTCCAGTTCCAGGGGATCCAACACCCTCTTGTGGCCTCCTTGGGCACCTACACGTACGTGGGATATATACATACTCTCAAGAACACACACATGCACATAAACGGAGAATAAATAAATACAGCCCCATCCCCTTCAATTTGCTTTACTCCATGATGTAAATCTACAGGGCACCTGCCTACTGGCTCCAACCTCAGCATCAACAACTCAATCCTCACCTCTTCCAAAACTATGCATTTCTCTGGTGAAATGAGGGAGGAAATTTGGTTTTTCAGTAATGGAGAAAGTAGCCACATTGCAGAAACATTTGCCCCATGGTTCTCTCTGACGAAAGGTGAAAAATCAGAAGCGATAACAGTGGTGGTTGGTCTCAGATAAAAAAAGGTTTCAGCTCTGACTTATAGGAAAAACCATGAGCTTTTCTTCCCTAGCATGCTTTCTGGAATTTACTTCTGCCAGGCTCAGAGGATGGAGACTCATCCCGTCAAGAACGAGGAATCACAGACGTGTCTCACTTGCCATACATTGTCTTTGCAGTGCTGGCCAAGTGGTGGAACTGGTGTGGACAGGTCTAAGCCCTCCTGAAGAGGAGATGAAGCCATGCCAGGATCATCTTCACTTAGCATTTACTAAGCATCCCTTCCAACAGCATCCCTGAGGCAAAGGCTAGGGAAGTGAAGAGAATCTGCTTGTGTTCTACACCCTAGCGCAGCTCCTCATGTGTACCTAAAGATTTCTTGGTGAGCAGGCAAATGAGGAGGAGCTATAGTTCTGTGAATTCAGCTGCTCTAAAGAACTAAATGTACTGCTGCCTTTTTTAGGTCCGCGATTTGATGGTCAAGTAAACAGTAGAAGGTCTTTAGGGCAAGTTATAGAAACATCACATCTATTCAAGCCTCATTTCTGCCCATGCAGCTCTATCCCCCCTCATTCTTCCCCTCGTATTTCTTTTTCAATAACTGGAAGGAATTACACAGAAAAAAAAATAAAAACTTCAGAACGAAAAAAAAAAAACATTCCAACTCAGAGTTTCTTTTATTCAAAAAAAAGCTTACACCAGTTTCTGCAACTTAACTTAGCTTTTCTGTTCCCCCCTTTTCGTTTCGGGCCCCACCTACCATTGCCTTGGTATCTGCTAGCTAGGCCAGGCCATATGATCTCTGAGGACTCTCTGGAGGTCTCTACTGCTTATTCTGACCCCAAGATCCTCTGTGAGACTGCCCGAGACAGAAAACATAGACGGTGGTGTGGGTTTACTGGAAAGGGCTTGTGGAATTGTCGGTCATAAAAGGAAAACTCTAGGCAAAAACCACCCACGTATTCTACCAAATGAGGCTTATCATCATTTTTAAAGGACAAAGATGGTCCTGTTATACTTGATGCAGTGTCTTCAATTTTATTTTATTTTATATTTTTTGCATGCTGCTTTGGAAGCTGTTGGTCCAGACTGTTAAAGGAAAGAGGTGGTGCTCCACAGTTCAGCAACCTCTAATGTGAAAGTGAGTGATTTTCCTACGGAGCATTGTGATGCACCTTCCTTACTATCCATGGAGCACGGGCTGTCATAGCCTGTTCACCCTTCCTACACTGGCTCCCGTTGACCTGTGACCAAATCCATGAGCAGGACACTGCAGGCCTCATAACCGGCAGCCTCATGATGCTACAGACAGGCACCACTGCCTCCTGCAACAGAGGGGCCCATGCCAGCACTCACTCCTAAGGGCCCTGTCTCATTGCTCAGGGAAGCAGACCTGGGTGAGTTCTGGCCTCACTACTGGCTCCTGATCCTGTCTCCGTTTCTCGTGTTCTGAGCACCACTGACTTTGTACAATCCATCATCCCTCAAGTCAGCGCATTCCTAGCACCAGGGGCAGAAACTTCTCTCTAATGGTCCCTTCTTCAGTCCCTCTTTTAAGCCTTAACTCAAATGCTCCCGCCTTCCTTGATTTATACCAGTGGCAAACATTCTTTCTTCTGGTGTCCCACCATGATTTTTATGTTGACACCCAACAAGTGACTTCTGAGCATTCACCCTTGGTTTTAGTATAATATGCATCAACATAATCATAAGAATATAATGATGCATATGTGTACTGGGCACAATAACAAATCTTAGAGTCATTTATTCATGTATCACAATGTCATTTTAACATAATGATTTGCGACTATATCTTGTCTGTAACACACTGTCAGCTCTCAAAGACCAGACACTATCCTACTAATCTTTGTAAACTGTCTAATACAGTTTTTTGATCATCATGCCATTAACATAATTAAATTGAATTAATAAGTTAGCCTCTGCCTCAGCTTTATCATCTTTAAAATGGGAATGAAAATACTCCAGTTATTTAAGAGCATTGCAAAAGGATAATGTAAATGTTACATGATAAAAGAACTGAAAACGTGAAACAGTAAAATGCTGGCCAAGGATAAGCTATTGTTTGATATAATGGTACATAGTACGTGGCCAACTAATGAACTAATGTTACTGCAGTTATCCAGTAGAGGGCATTGGCACACACGTGGAAATTCATATTCATTGTGAAAATCTAAAACTACGCATTTAGAGTAAGAAAGTCAGGTATTATGTAGACAAAATAAAGCAGCAAGACTGATCCTGTCTTCCACTGTTCTGTCAAACCACTTGTATGTGTAGCAAGAACTCGGAATCCATGGGTGTTTCTAGTGCATAGACCTGATGTTCTACATTCTCGAACTCTAATTTCCACTCGCTCATGTGCCCAGGGTGAGGAATGATTCCAACTCAACCAGTGGGGGGAAAGAACAGTTTGGCCTGTCCTTCACTGCTGCGGTCCTGGTGAGAGCTCAGGCCGGACAGGAAGAGTGGCCTTGGGAGGGTTTTCACAGGGCTCTCATCACTGTTTCCTTCGCCTGCCCTGGCTCCCTGCAGTCTGCCCTGCTAAAACATTGACTTCATTGACTAAACCATGACATTTGCCTCGCCTGGAGTAAGTCTCCCAGAGATGGGGGAGGGGCGGAGGAAGATGAGTACGGGAGCAGTAGAGGTGCTCACTGGGCCCAGTCGGATCTCACCACTTGATTTGGAGCCTACTCTGTTCTAACCGGGAAAATGATATCAGAGTATGCATGAGTTGTGGCATTTGGTCCTGAGAAATTCAGCATTTATGTGAGGGAGCTAGGTATCATGTGGATAAAATTTGGAGGTTCTAAGGAACGTTTCCACTGCGGCTGGCACTGGGCTTAGGAGATACAGACGATAGAAATATGATGCTAAGCTAAGATGAGATGTGTACCTTTGCCTCAGTGTCATCCGCAGTATGGACTAGAGAATGAGGAACCATGTGGAAGCAACCGAAACCAGACAGATGTAAATGTGGTCATAACAGGTATGACTGCAGCCAGATATGCAGTCACACTTATTTCCATAAACACAAATTTGTTCTAAGGATGACTAAATCAGGGAACAAAGCAATCATCATGTGAATCTTACAGCTGCAAGACACGCTGGCCACATGGAAAAACTGCATTCAGATGAACCGAGCAGTTTAAGAACAGACAACCTATACGCACGTGTGTGCGTCTGATCATGCAGCAGCAAACTCTGCTCTCCTAGGTTACAAAGCTCATTGGTCTCCATCTGCTGCCAACACTATCAGTCCCTCTTTGGATTACCTTCCTCTCTTTGCCACAACGAATCCGCATCCTTCAATTCCCAAGCAGAGGTCAATCTTTTGCATGCTCAAGTGCTTTATTTCCTTGAGAATTTATGTATTTCAACCATTTCACATTTGTGACTCTCTGCTGCTGCTTTTATCCAGTTTGGATTAATACGTCATTCACAAAGCCTTTGAATCTTTGTCCCAAGCTCCATTTTCCTCTTGGTTCCATAGTACTTATTGTTTGATTTGCACAGTAAAGTGATGTTCAGCAAGGTATATATCTATATATATATATACTATATATATATAGTATCCAGCAAAGACTTACTAAAATCCCTTCCTCCAAGTGTGTAGAACAGGGGTAGGGGTTCATTAAAGGGCACCTGAGAGGAAAACACAGAACCTCAGAGATAAGGAAAAGTGTGTTTGCTTTTCATTTTTCATTCTTTTTAAACTGTTTCATTGTAGGATCAGACAAAAAAAAAAAAAAAAGGACTCACATGGCTTGTAAGAGTTGCATTTTGTGGCCAATGAGATGATGACTCAGTGGATAAAGGGCCTTGGTGTCAAGCCTGATGATACGAGTCCTATTACTGGAGTGCGCATGGGGGCCAGAGTGGAACTGACTCCTGAAAGTTGCCCTGTGACTCCATGCTGTAGTTACAGTACATGCCAGTGTGCACACACATCAACTAACAAGTTAATTAAAGTGCATTTCACATATGTACAAAACACAGACTACATTTCAAATACCAGCACACATGACACATGATAAGACAGCTTGTTCACAGGCAACCATTCCACTTTGTAATTTGTAATACTTTAAAAAAAATGTATGATTGAAATGTAGTTTACCTACTTCTTGCTGTTTTCTTCAGCAAGGTGGTCACTTCAAATTTGGAAGTTGCATGGGTGTCTTATGCCTGTGGCACTAATTATATTTCTTTCAGGCACCCCTGGTCTGGTGACAGTACAGGCTGTTCTTGATTGTACGCTACTCTATAAGAGCTCATCTCAGAACTCTAGTGAGATCAAATGAGATACCCCCTGACAAATATCTGTGATTAAAACTTCTGTGTCTTTGGTGGAAAAGAGAGCCAGATGCTCTAGCAATTAGCTGAAATGAGGGGAGCGTTACCATGCTCCTGGGAGGAGACAGAAACTTCATTATCTCCTGAACCAAATCAAAAGCTCTACCACCTTGCTGAGAGTGAGACAGGGAAAGGAACTAACGTTAATCTGCATGAAGTGGAGTGTTGACGGCACGCCTATGTTTGTATGTAGGCATGAATGACCCCATGTGTATCCTCTGCAGCCCCATGAATATATGTGCACGCATGGGGATGGATGGATGGATGTCAAGTATGGTCCCATGTGGTGGTATACATGCACAGATATGTAAATCTGTATATGTGTTTACAGTGTGCCCATGTTCATATCTGTATGCAAGCTTGCACATCCTATACCCATCTGAATTCCTATACATTCTAAGCATCTGTGTGCTTTACACATTTGTGAATTTTGTGTGCTTATATTTGCATATTGTGTAAATTATGTATTTGTACACAGTTTGTACTTAATGAGATATATGCTCAAGTGTGTGTGCTTCTGTACAGGCTTGTATACTATTTGTTGTTAGCACATATGAGGAAAGTTGGGGAGAAAGGTTGAAAACACAGAAGGATATGCTCAGAGCCTGGAGGGTGATGATTTTATAAATGAGGCTTGGAATTCATCCTATAGATACCAGTAGAGCCTGGGAATTCTGACGGTAGAAGGAAATATCCAATATTGCAAGTTGTATCTAAAATGTTAAAAAGGATACTGGAGCCCAGCGGTGGTGGCACACATCTTTAACCCCAGCACTTGGGAGGCAGAGGCAGGCAGATGTCTGTGAGTTCAAAGCCAGTCTGGTCTAAAAAGTGAGTTGCAAGAGACATTTTTGTCTAGAAAAAGAAAAAAGAAAAAAAAAGATACTAGAACCAGTCATCTGCATATCAGTCCCAGGGGCCTGATTTAGTATGTCATACATTTAATCATTCAGCTTATATGGCTACATTTCCCTTTCATTATCTGCAAATGCATTTTTGTTATTGCTGTGGGAAGACCTAACAGTTCTTCCTCCTGAATGAAAGGCACAAACTCTAGTGCCGTGATGAACCTTATCTTCCTCCTACTAAATCTAGGACTTAAAATTGAACTTAGCTCTTAAGAAATGGTGTGGCCCAGAAATCTACCTGCTGCCCTGTGCCTTAAGGCCTGCACATGTGTGTGAAGCCTGTTTTGCAAGGCCTGGAGGGATTTGCCTTCCCAGCTCTTCTGCCACCAACCACTTTCACCTCTGACTCATTCACTCTTCCTTAATCTCCTTAATCTAAGCCATTCACACAAACACAAAGGGCTGATGTCACCAAACATGTAGTTAGTGAATCTGTGCCTTTTAGGAAAGCCAACATCAAAAGACATACTTTTCCTGTTCTTAGACTCAGGGAGTGACTCATTTTGACGACTAGGGCTTTTCTACATTAATAGGTTCTGCTATACCACTGAAGGAAAAAATCTAGATGAGAGCCAAGGAAATGCTCAGGAATTCGGATCAACCCTCTGGGATCAAGTCAGTACCTGACTCTCCCTCGGCATGCTAAGCAGGCTTTGCAGAACTCCATCCTAAATGACTCGGTCTTCAGAAAATAAAGTCAACCTTCCTGCTATACATAAATATTTTAGTTACTAAGTTGAAACACACACACACACACACACACACACACACACACACTTGCATGCAGGCTGCATGCACACACACACACCCACACACACCATCTAAACTATTCAATCAAAAATATACGGACAAAGTCAGCACAACCCTGCCTAGTGAGGTCTGGGCTGGGCAGTGCTGTTTGTGTGGTGCCGTGGGTAGACACATCGACACTCTAACATGTGTGTGGACACTGACTAAAACAGACACAACTCACACTAGAAAAGATCCAGGCATCTCATGAACATCCCAAGTTCAAATTTCCTAATGGAAAGTTGAATTTTGGAAAATCTAAGTAGAAAACACCATGGGGAACTACCAAAAGAATTGAAATGGTTCATTTGGTTTGGTTGAGTCACTTAGGCTGTGACCATTGGGATGACACCGGCATCTATGAGACAGGAATCCATTCAGATACTCCACACGGGAGGCAAAGCTTCCAAACCGTGGTGGCAGTGGCCAGGAAGAAAACAGGAAAAAAAAAAAAGTTAGAGCTATTGACCCCGTTTAGAAATGACTAGATGTAGCTGGCGGTGGTGGCACATGCCTTTAATCCAAGCACTGGGGAGGCAGAGTCAGGCGGATCTCTGTGAGTTCAGGGCCAGCCTGGTCTACAGAGCAAGATCCAAGACAGGCACCAGAACTACACAGAGAAACCCTATCTCGAAAAACCAAAAAAAAAAAAAAGAAAGAAAGAAAAAGAAAAAGAAATAATTGGATGCAGTTCAGCAAAAGAGAGTAAGAATTGCTTCAAAGTGCTTGAACTGAGCTGCAGTAGAAGGTAAGGAAAACTGAACACTCCACAGAGGTTTGGCCATAACCCCAAACTCTAAAGAAGATAAAGAAGAGTTCACACTGGAAGATTTGTACTTGCTTGGGAAATCCACTGGGGACATGTCCAATGAACTGTCACATATATGGTTGTGCAGCCTGAGGCACAAGTCTGAACTCGAGGCACATACAGTCAGTTGCCAGCCAGCAAACTGAGGTAGAATGTACGTACCATAAATGCAATTGAAATTAACCTTGGGTCTGCCAGTTGAGAAAAGTCATGACTGAGTATAGTGGCAACCACAGAATCTACACTCTAGAGCTGGAAAGGATACAAGGGTGAAGGGGGCAGGGTATATATTTTTAAAGCACAAAAGTACAGTGTCTCAGATACTAAGAATAAATGAATTCCGTAGACTGGGAAAGTGCTTGGCCAAGCTGCTTCCCAGCTTAGTGCAGAATTCCGCAGAGGAAAGGGTCCAGGCTGGATGCTGGGAGGGATAGATTTATAAAGGAGACCAGCCTTAGGAGACGTGATGGTTGTATGGATTTGTCACATTTCTCTGCCTATAGCACTCTTCCATAGTGTGATGTTCTGTGCGGAGTTGGCCCTGAGTGTTTTTTCAAATTACAGTGATTTCCATTAAAAGTAATAAAGAAGCCAAATGAGGTGTGTTTGATTGATGGTTATAATCTCCATGGGTACTATTTGCGTTCACCTTTCCATTGAGTGGAATACCATCTCATTTAAGCCTAACAGGAACCCAATCGTACAATAACATTATATCCTTATTTTATACCCGGAAGTGAGGTTGATGACTTGTCTAAAGTCATGCCAGGAGAAAAAAATGGCAGATGAGAGACTTGAGGTTTTGAACTCAGATCCTGTTTCTGTTATGTGCTGAGTCTGAAACATCCTTCAGAGGCTCCTGTCTTAAAGGCTTGATCCCCAGGTGGAAGAGCCAGTCACTGGGAGGCAATTGAATCATAAATGGGCTCTGCCCTTATCTCTGGATTAATCCACTGCCAGATTTGTAAATTCAGAGTTATTGGGACATAGCGCACAGTTGTGGCAAGTAGGTCATGGGGGAGGGGAGGGTGCTCTGGAAGGATGCATCTTGTCCCAGTCCCGTTTCGTTTCCTTCCCTTCTCACCTTCCCAGCTCTCAGGAGCTCCTGTAGCCTCCTCTACTGCCAGCTCATAGCCTCCATATTCTGCCTCGTCGTCCCAGGCACAAAGCAGCTAAGCTGACCATCCTCAAACGGGAGCCTCCCCCAGAACTCTGAGCCCAAATGAACTTCTCATCCTTCTACATTGTTTCATCATCAGAGCCATAGACGTCCGACCAGCACAGGTCCTTTGAATTCAAGCCCAGCTTTCTCAGTTGCGTTGGGGTTGAGTCCGTTGTGTTGGGACAATACAGGACCATACCCCTCAGCCATATAATATGCAAGTCCCAGCTCTGTTTGACCCCAACTTGCAGCTCTAGAAAGTGGGACTGGGGCGCTGAAAGTCTCAGTTGCCTTGAGGCTGCTTTCCCACTGTGAAGTGAGGTACTCCTGGAGTCCAGTAAAACCACACTCGCTTTGTTGCTTATACCTAGATCCTTGACTTCCTTCGTCAGGGCAGTGTGCTCAGAGCTAGTGCACCTTCCCAGTCTCCCTCCTTGCGAAGAACGGCTATGTGGATGGCTCCAGGCCCAGACCTGGCTGGCAAGCTCCAGGTCCTTTATTTGCTCTTGGCCTTCTCTTTTGGAACATAAACATGGTGGCCAGAGGTGCTGGCGGTCAACATTTGTAAACACAAAGACAAAGCAGACTGAGAGTGGCGAAAGGAGAAACCGTGGGACACTGGAGTCGCCACCCCAGCCACAGACTGCACTCCCACAGGTATCTTAGGTGTGGTGCTCAAAATCTTTATTTATTTATGTAAAAGACATAGTCTTTTATGGAACCCTTAGCTGTGGACCAATGTCTCACTGGTCTTCAGAACACAGGTGTTGGGGCTGGAGAAATGACTCAGTGTTTAAGATCACTAGCTGTTCTTCCAAAGGACTCGCGTTCAATTCCTAGCACCCACACGGCAGCTCACAACCGTCTGTAACTCCAGTTCTAGGGGACCTGGCACCCATGGCAAAACACCAATGCACATAAAATAACAATATTTTTAAAAAGAACACAGGTGTCACACTTCTTGACTTCTTCTGGTCCTTATTTTTCAGCTTCTGGAGTTGAAATTCACAGAGGCAACAAGAAATCATTTCTCCAGTTGCAGAATCACACAGGCTGCTTGTGTACAGAGAAGGTCTTTTCAGAGCTAACATTTGTACCTCCTTCAAACTAAGCGAGTCATAAGCAAACCTGTAGTTGGACTTTCTTCCATCCACTAGAAATAACTACTTGCTACAGAATAATGGTTGAGAACTTTGAGTCATGCCAACTGAACTGTGGCATTCCAACTCTGAATTCCAAGGCCGCTTGACATTGTAGTGGCTGTCTAACCTTCCTAAGCAGTCACTCGCTTATCTGAAATCTGAAAAGCATGCCAATCCCTTAGAATGGCATCGTCACTGAAAGGGAAAACTTTTTATAAAATATTTGAAAGGTATTTATGGCAATCAAAATGTTCACTAATGACAGGATAAAGGAAGATTACCTATACTGCTTTTAACATGGGACACTTTCCCATAAACTAAGTCTGTCCTCACTTCCTGTAGGTGGTCCTCCAGACGGGAGTGGGCTGTAACAAGCCGTTACTATTGAATCTCATCCTCTTAGTAACAGAATGGGAGAGAAATACAGACTGTCTCAAGGTGGTGTTGGTGTCAGAAATTAAGCAGAAAGATTTAAGCAGGTGGCTTCTTCAGGAGCTAGAGAGGGATACAGTGGAACTGGGAGTGGCAGTGATGGGCTTCAGCTGTGGACACTGTTGGTTGCTTGGTTCTCCCAGAGTCTCCGGTGGCGTTAGAGTCAACTCTCACACTCAGTCAACATAAGAAAGTGAATTCCTCATCAGCCAAAAGCCCCAGACGTGGGCCACCTCCCAATCTCTTAATTCCTGTTGCTTCTTGAGAAATTGAGAATAAACATCTCTTCTGCCAAGATGCCAGGCTATTGTGCAGTGTCTTTGTGACACTCTTGTGCAAGGAGAAGATAACAAAGGTAAGAACTCCTGTTCATAAGCCTAAGGCTATTGTTGTCTCATCCAGTGCTCTTAACCCTTTGGGAGCCTCAGAAATCTCTGAAATCAGATGCAAGTTAAATACCATTCTCCCACAAGTAATTCTATACCCTACAAAAATTCTATACCCTTCTAAATTTTCTTATGATGTTACAAGTTTTGAGAAGGCCCTGGAAATCGGTTGTTGCATATGCTACAGGTCCACAGACTTGGGTAAATAATTTCGCATCCACAATTTCTTCTTTCTTACTGCCCACTGTGATCGATCAGATTTTTTAAAGCAGTTTGTAGTATAACAAGCTACGTTTTAGTTGCCTTCCATGAAGGCTGAGCTTTCTAAACCTTCTCCTATTTCGAGTTTGCTTTCTCAGACACTAGGTCGGTTTGGACTTTTTTCCCTTCTTTTTTAGAATTTTGTCTAGCGTTGTGGAAGTTTGTCAATAGGATCCTTTGGCGGTCTATCGTAGAGTTGTTAGTGCTCATTATCGTAAGATGTTAAATGGCCAAGTTAGAAGTTGCATCTAGGGAGAACTTTTCAATAGGGCAGAGGTTACACTACTCCTACCTGGTTCTCATGTCAACATAACCCAAGTCTAAAGCTCTGTCACTTCTAAGGGAAGCTTTTCAGTCATGACTTCTTATGTGCTCTGCTCTGATATCGAAGATGCTTTTAATACAAAATTCTTTTGCTTAAAAACAATGATGGATAGGGTGGGTTGTAGGGGGCGGGGAAGGCTGGAGGGGCAGGAAGAAGGAAGAGGGGGATCTGTGCTTGGCATGTAAAATGAATAAAAAATTTCTTAATAAAAAATAAAATAAAAGGTCAAGTGTTTCTCAAAAAACAAGCAAACGAACAAACAAAAACAAAAAACCACCAATGGAGCTGAGCGGTAAGTAGCTTAAGCTTTTAATCCCAGCACTTGGGAGGCAGAGGCAGGTGGATCTCTGAGTTGGAGGCCAGGCTGGTCTACAGAGCAAGTTTCGTAACAGCCACACCTGCACAGAGAGACCCTGTTTCTAAAAAAACCAAAGCAAACAAACAAACAAAAACAATGATGGGTAGATAAAAATATCAAAACTCCCATATTCCCATGCCCACCCCTTACAACAACTTGGCATATTCATGTAGTTGCTATATTAACCCCGATAAAACGGGTAAACAGTTGCTGCTATTTCATACCAGGTACACTCCTTAAGGGATATTCAACTATATTACCTTGTTCAAACCTCACAGCGGCCTATACAGCGAGTACTGTTCCCCTCCATCTATGCCAGCTGAGGAAACAGAAACCCATTTAGACAACAGAGTAGAAGATGAGAGCAGAGGGCGTTACTACTTTCTTTACATTACTGAATTTAGTTCTCATACATTGTGAAGAAACTGAACCTCTCTACGGACCGACCTGAACAGATTATTTTGATGTGCATCCAATAGGGCCGGCAGCATACCAGGTATGTACCCCACGTAACACTGATAATAAGTGCTGAGGGCTAAGAGGACATGGGAACTCAAGTCAGCTGCCATTGTCCTGGCAGGCTCCTCCTGACCCCCTAATCAGGTTTCCCAGCACATGTCGAGGACTGCAACCCCCCACCCCCACCCCCAAATTAGGACAGGGTCACCTTCTGGTAAACTCTTGGAAAAATGAATACATTCTGTGTAAAAAGCTGTGTTTAGTCTACCTAACCCACTGTGCATCACGGAGTGGCAACATGGTAAAGCAGTCATCATGTGGTGGATGGGCCATTCATTCTATTGAGGAAATATCATTTTCTTACCACTATAAAATGTCAAAGATCATAAACTGAACCCATGAGGATGTTAAGTACAGTGAGCCTGGGCCATAGGAGTCAAGAGATGTGCTCTTCCTGATGCTAACTTTGCCAAATTACACCCATCTCCCAGATCATTTGAATTGTATTTTTATGTCAGTTTTCGTCTCCCTCCCCAGTTTGTGGTTTGCTAAAGAGCTTGCCTAACTTCCCTCAAGTTCTCAGATTGTTTGCATGTGTGTGTGTGTGTGTGTGTGTGTGTGTGTGTGTGTGTGTGTGTGTGTGAAGGAAAAGCAGAGATAAGTCAGGCACTTATCTTTAGATCCCTAGGCTATTAACTTCGTTGTAATTCCCGGGTCTTCCTACAATCCAGAGCCTGGCCCTAAGAACATGGTCAAATAGAAGACCCTTTGTTTCAGTGGGTACTTTGAAATACACCTAGCTCTCTGAGGGGTTAATTTAACTTTCTTAGTAAGGCAGAAGAAGTGTGTTCCTGTGGAAGATATATGGTAACACACTTCTATTTGTGTGTCTGATATGAAGCAGGGGACAATTTCTTCTTTGGGGGGGGCCTGTGTACAGCATTCAAATCCTTCGGTTTCAGGTATGAACTTTCTAGAAGGAGCTTGCATAGGCAGCCCCTGATACTCATAAAAATGTGATTGTCAACCTTTCTCCTGAAGCACTGTTCTTTGGGGCACACTGAAATTTTCTGCTGGGAAGGAGCGATAAAATGGATTCTCTCACCAAGGGTTCTGCATAAGAAGAGAGCCTGGGAGTGACAGGTACTTCTAAAAACTATTTGGAAATCGTGTCCGCCTGGATTTATTTTCATTTATCAAATATTATTTTGCTACCGTACCTAAGGTGGTGTAACTAATGTCTCCAATTGCACTTCCACACACCCTGGACCTGTGCCCGCCAGCCCTGTTGGAGAAGGGCGTCAAATGACATCGGCCAGGCTGCTCTTTAATAGCCGACGTGATTTTATTAAGGAAAATTTGTATTGCCCTTTTTCCCTCTCAAATGTGCCAAATGGACAGATTTTGATTTTTCTTGGCTGAGGGAATTAAAGACCAGGGAAGTGGCTTTGCTCCCCCTCTGGCATTTCCACCACAAGTTAGGAGGCGCCTGCTGAATCCAATCACTTTGAGCAGTTAAAATTCCAGGTTTGAATTTCAGCCATCTGAGAAATGCACAAAGCCAGAGAATTGGTGACAGTATCAGAGTCAGGCTTGTTGTCAGCGACGTGTTATTCTGTTGCTACTCAGAGCTGGCCCAGGTGTGTTCCCCCCAGGTAAGGCAGGAGGCCCTGTGGAATGCCACATCTCTTTGTTGCGTATCTTGTTAGTTAAGCTGTCAAGAAAGTTGTCAGCAAAGAGATTGGTGGTGTGGGGTGTGGAGGGACACACAGAGTTTAATCCAATTAAAACTTCACTGGCTTTTCTACATTCCTGATATCCTGGCTCCAACTAGGAAGACTTGATGATTCAGCATGGGGGCATTAAGGGAGTGAGAAAAGAAAAGTGTCTTAACTGTTGGTGTTGCAACAATGCACAATATAAAACGTAAGACAAGAGAGAAAGGATTTGCCGTGTGGAGATGAAAGGGCTCGCTTTTAACTCTGTCCTCTGTGGCCTATCACATATGCAAGCCAGGCGGGAAGGCACCTAGGAAACGTGTTTTTCCACAGAGTTCTGACATCTACAAAGGGATTTGGTGAGCTCAGAACGACGACGCTTCTACTGCAGGCTAGATGGAGCAGTGGATTTCAATACCGGGTGCCTCCGAATTAAAACAAACACATGTGCTCAGATTTCAATCCACCCTATCACATTGACATGTATTGACACAGACGCCGCACTTCAGTGCTCAATCTGTTATTTTTCTTTGCTCATAGTGGAAGACAAGGCGTGCACACTTGGTTGACAATGAAATCCACATGAGCCGCAGACTGGAGGAAGCAATCTCAGAAACATGCAAATGTTTCTTCCACAGGACTTCACTGGGCAAGTGCAGGGTCCTTCCACTTCAGGGTGAATGCAGGTAGGTTGAGGGGCTGAAGACCATGGAGCACAATACAGGTGCTGACTAAAGAGAAGGGCTCTCTTAGATGAAAGCCACTGATTTAGGTGGTCTCACACTGTTTCCATTTCCCTTTGATAGAACAAATGCACGTTATGAGATACGAATACTTTCAGAAACTAAGATTCTATGTTCTTCCAAAAGTGGTTTCATGATCTGAAAAGACATATCTAAAATGCAGTTTTAGGTGAGAAAGCTAAATAATGTGATGGTGTTTTAAAATTTCTAGTTATGTGTATTTGGTATTTGGACGGGGGTATACAGGCATATGAGTTCAGGTAATTTCAGAAGCCAAACGAGGTCATCAGCCCCTTGAGAGCTGGAGTTGCAGGTGGGAGCTTCCTGGGTGACATGGGTACTGGGAACTGAAATCCAAATGCTCTGCAAGGGCATCTGTGCCCTCTTGAGCCATCTCCCTAGCCAGTGTATTTTTGTTTTTAAAATCACACACACACACACACATACACACAGACACACACACACACCACAGTGGATATATTTATTCTTTCCTGATATAAATTCATTCATATGGCCATCTTTACACAATAGAGAAGATGAAATGTTGATAATACTCTACTGAAATTGTTTCATTAGCACATAGTTTTATATAATTTTAAGCCTTGAGATTCTAGTTTGTAAAAGAAAATGAATTATGTTTACACTGAAGTAAACTTAGCAGTTTTTTTCAGAGTACTCAGCATTTCTTAAAGATCAGGAGGAAGATAACCTTGACTTTCTTTGTAGAGGGATTGTGGGCCACACAAAGTGTTGCAGCATCTTGGAAGATTTTATTGCTACTGACTACTATGAATTAGTGTTTTATGACTGAACTAATACTATCTATTTTGTTTATTCCAACTATTCATATTTATTCCTTTATTATTATTATTATTATTATTATTATTAATTATTTCAACCTATGGAGCCAAATTAGTGCTGCCCATATGTGTATGGATATAAGGTCACCCACTGGAGCATGGGCAATACCAGTGTCTGTGGTCCTCAAATAACAGTGACTCTTCCTTCCTCTGAAGCTATCAACTGCCAATAGCTCCTCAGCTAAGGGTGGGGCCTTAGTAACCCCTCCCCCATCCATGCTGTACTTACTATGTGGCTTGATCTTGTAGAGGTCTTGGGTAAGCAACTATAGGGGCTATGAATTCCTGTGTATGACAGACATGTCATGTTCACAAGACAGCATTTTTGTAGCACTCTTCACCATCCTCTGGCTCTTACACTCTCTTTCATTTCCTCAGTGTTCCCTGAACCTTGGGGGAGGGCAGAGTAGAAGCTGGTGTAGATGTCCCACATACAGCTGAGCACTCCCAGTCAGGATGCTGTTAGTTTTTATGTGAATTTGATGAGGAGCTGAGGTCATCCGGGAAGTAGCAATCTTTTTTGTTTCTTTGGTTTACGAGGCAGGGTTTCTCCACATAACAACCTTCGCTGTCCTGGATCTGGCTCTGTAGACCAGGCTGGCCTGGAACTCACAGAGATCTGCCTGCCTCTGCCTTGAGTGCTGGGATTAAAGGTGTGTGCCATCACTGCTTGTGGAAGTAGAGAGCTTAAATGAGAAAATACCTACCTCAGATTGCCTGTAGGCCAGTCTGTAGGGTATTTTCTTGATGGGTAAATGATATGGGAAAGCCCAGCTCACTGTGGGTAGTGCCACTCCTGGTCTTGTGGTCTTGGGTGCTATGACAAAGCAGGTTGAGTAAGTTATTAGAGGCAAGCCAGGAAGCAATATTCCTTCATGGCTTCTGCTTTGGTTACTGCCTCTAGGTTCCAGCCTTAAGTTCCTGCCCCAACTTCCTTCAACAATGAACTGTCATGTAGAACCATAAGCTAAAATAAACCCTTTCCTCCCCAAACTGACATTGGTGTGTTTTATGACAGCAGTAGAAAACCCTAAGACAGTTAATATTCCCAGCACAATGAACAGTTACGTGTTTCTGTCTTAAACGCTACCTGCTACAATAAGCAACTGCTTTGACCAAGGTCGTTAGCCACACAAATGGACAATTTAAAAATAAATATTTAGGTCAGGTGGTGGTCCATGCCTTTAATCCCAGCACTCAAGAGACAGAGGCAGGCGGATCTCTGTGAGTTCGAGGCCAGCCTGGGCTACAGAGTGAGTTCCAGGAAAGGCGCCAAAGCTACACAGAGAAACCCTGTCTGGAAAAAAAAAATTTAGAAGGCAGTTTGACAACATAACTATCAGTCAAAACAACAGTAGGTTGTTTTGACTTACTCTGACTTACTTCATCATGGTTTTTGATGCTGTTTACAGCATCGGGCTTGAGTTCTCTCCTATGAAGCAGGTCTTAGATCCAATCCTGAGAACAAGTTAGTTACCTCCATATAAAATTTTCTCCTAAATCTCCTTAATAAATTTCAGGATTTGTTTAACTAAAAAATCATTGTTAAAATTCTTATTCAGCTGGAAGAAATGCCTAGTGCTTATGAGAAAAGTAAATTCTTCTGGTAAAGATGTATATTTGTATTGAATCAAAGTGATGACATGGGAGAGTTATAAGAAGCCTATTTGATAATCTGGAATCTACTATGCTCCATTTCTATACAAAAGAATTAAATGCCATTTATCATTTGTGAATGGGATATGCATGAAAGTCTTGAAACCTATCAAGGGATCAATCAATTGAGGGTCTAATGATTATGCCAGTTTTCTTGTGATTACCTGAGATCTTATCCGAGTCAGCAGAAATGGATGCTCAGCATGAGGACAGGAGACAGGATGGGGTTTTTAAAGACATGTTACCACGTTAAGATTGCTAACCTCTAAATCATCATGTCTGCCTAGTGGGAATTTAGAATCTTTGATTAAGAATCTTCTTGTCTAATTTTTTTCTCAATTCCTGTTTCCCTCTTCTTTCTTTTTTTATTGAGGTGGCAGGAATGAGCAGCTGGGAGAGAAGCCACTTGGTCTACCAGGAGTGATTCTGCAATCAAGCTGTAAGTGAATGTGTGTCCCAGCGTGACTCCTGCGATCAGACGAGATGTTCTCGGGGGAGTCTTAGGAAGAGCAAGTGTTCAGGTGAGACACTGTGGTAGAACACAACCTCAATATTACACACACACATGCACACACCGTGCCCCAAGAAATGGCTCTCTGTTTCTATATGCTACCTGCGTTCATACTGGCCAGTCCGGGTCCTTCAAAACCTGAGTGTGGACTGAGTCGGGAATTTTAGAGACTTCAAAGTGTCTCAAACAGGGTTAAAATATAGTCCATGGGGCAGTTTTTTTTTTCTACTAAGATAGTACAATGATAAATCTTATTGTCAATATATTTAATCTGAATCTACAACCATGTGTTTCATGATGACATTTCCTATTGTCCTTTACTCATATTTCCCCCTCCATTACCTTCTCTTGTCCCCTTTCTGCCGCCTCTTGGTTCATTTCCTCCACTTAAGTGGAGTTCTCTCTGCTGCCACATCACAGGTATACATACATGTAAATGTATATGGTTAAATCCAGATCCCACATGGACCTTTATTGTTTTTTCTCTCTATTATCTTCCTTTGTTACCATTCCCACTCTAGTCTCCTTCCTCCTGGTATATAGTCTATACAGTCCCTATCCTATGTGTTTGTGTGTATGGGTGTGTGTGTGTGTTTATATTCTTTCTTACATTTAGATTCTGCATATGAAAAAAGTTTAAATCTCTACCTCTTGACCATGTCTCAGACCAGTTAAATCAGTACTGCCAGAGCAGGTTATAGACATAAGGTAGTTATTATTGGGTGATCATTCACTTTAATATCTCCAGCTCTGTGAAGATATCTAAGATATACTTAGAACTCTATAGGCATTAGAAGCTTCACTTAGATTTCACCTATGGACATTTCCCCCACCATGCATAAGCTTTTTAGAGAAGTTATAAATCTGAGAAGTCAAAATCTTTAACATTTGTGTAAAGTAAGAAGAAGGGGACTTACTTTATAGTCAGACCGCATCCTCTGGATGAGATGCCGTTCTGTCTGTGGGAGCCTCCATCCTAACCTACACTAGAATGGAGAAAGCAATACCCACAATTAGAGAGATGCATCAAAACTGTGGCTTTAACACTTCCACAAACAGTCAGTTATTAGTAGTTAATTATAAGTTGACTGTATCCTTCCAAGAAATCAATCAAAATGTCATGATTCGTACAGAAATGTATGAGTTTTAGAATGTGAATGCTGGCTGCATTAAACTGTATTTACAAATTAGCCTCAAGATTTCCAGGTTCTATAGGTTCTAGTTGTTTTTGTGGGTTTGTTTGGTTGGTTGTATTTTTTTAGTTGTTGTTTTTCCAAAACAGGGTTTCTCTGTGTATCCCCGGCTGTCCTGGAACCCACTCTGTATTTTGAGGCTGGCCTGGAACTCAGAAATCCACCTGCCTTTGCCTCCTGAGTGTTTACAGGTGTGGGTCACCATGGCCCAGCCTGGGGTTTTTTGTTTGTTTGTTTGTTTATCTAGTTTGTTTTTACTTTGTTGTTGTTTCTTGATTTCTTCCCTCCTTCCTTCCTTCCTTCCTTCCTTCCTTCCTTCCTTCCTTCCTTCCTCCCTCCCTCCCTCCCTCCCTCCCTCCCTCCCTCCCTTCCTCTCTTCCTTCCTTTCCTTTTCTTTTCTTCTTTCTTTCTTTTGAAACATACATTCATGTATGCTGTACCAGCCTCAAACTCCATATATTGCCCAGAATGCCCTTGACCTTCTGATGCTCTTGTTTCCTGATTACAGGAATCTACAGCCACACTATGTTCTGCATTGGGGATGAGTCAGACCTTCCCATATGCTAGGCAAGGCAAGCACTCTACAAAACAAGTAATTTTAAGTATTGAAACTGAAATCAAAACAGTACAACCAATCGACATGACAAAAGCAAAGAAAAAAGTTGGGTCAATCGTTTATAGGCCCATCCACTAGGGTGAAGTATGGTTTGATCGCTGTGATCATGAAAATGTTTCCACCTTTATTTTCTTCTAAAAGCATTCATCTTTTCTCCTCATTATTTGCTACATTTTCAAGACCGTCCCATTTCATTTTTTCCATTTTTATGAATCTTTGTCTCCAGTCTCTGGGATGGTACCATGTATATTCAAGGTGAGTCTTCCACACTCTTCAGGAATGTATTCAAAGGCATGCCGAGTGGTGTCTCTCACAGGTAATTCTAAATTCAGTTCAACTGGCAATCATAATTAACTGTCACAGTGGACAATGGGATGATTTTGGTCACAATAATCTTCTGTTACTAACAAAGGAAGAGTTCTTATATTCATAAACAAAATGTGTTATATACTTTACTGCCCTTGTATAGTTTAACTTTTAAAAAGACAAAAACAGAAAATAGAAGTATGTAAACAATTACAGAGTGGCTATTCATATATGCCCACATAAGTACCATTGTTAAAAAATATTACAAAAGCTAACCCTGAAGGTCCTACATAAAAGTGCACTTTCCCTTACACTAGAGGTAATCCATATCTTGAATTTTATATTTACCACCATTAAAATTTATTTATAGTTTTACCATTTCTACAGATTTCACTCAAACTGTCATAACTATTTTTAACTTTGTATAAGTAGACTCATATATGTGTGTGTATGATTATGTTTTAAGATATTTACATTATTAATAGTTTTTATATGAATTATGTTTTATTTCCTAGGCTTAACATGGTCCATAAGATTCATCAATATTGCCAAGGGCCATGTCTGGGTCTGTGGTTGTGCTCAGCTGGGGTCTGTGGTGATGTCCATGGCCAGTGTTAGCACGGGGGTGTGGAGGGTGTGGGGGCTTGTGGGGTGTCACTGGATCCATGCCATGTTGAGCTGGATCTACCCTGCACTGGCCCTGGTTGACTGGTTCTGCCTCTTGCTGGATACTGCAGCAGGTGAGGTAACCCAACTCCTCAGGGGAGAGCTCGCCCCTCACCCCCAAAACCCTACTCTGTACTCGGGAAAGATGCACCCCCCCCATAGGCGTGCACTTCACCTTGGAAGCACACTAGAGCTGACCTTGTGGTCAGGGACACAGGTGAACCTACCCTGAAGGCATGAGAGCAGGAGAGCTGACCTGCCCCCCCTCCAGTCTACCATATGGTGGCATGGGTGAGGGAAAGATGCCCTCCGACCTCTGCCCTTTGCTACCTGTGGCAGGCAAGAGAGCTGCCCCTGGGTCAGAGTGAGAAAACAAACCCTGCCCCACACCAACTGCAGCACATAGGAGAGCGGGGCCTGCACCACACCTGGGCAGCACGCTCCAGCTGACCCTGATGTTGGCTCACAGGTGAGCCATCCCTGAGTGCCTGCGAGCAAGAGAGCCTACCCCACCCCCTTCATATGCGTATGCCCACTACAGCAATCTGGAAAGAGGGCCCTGCACCTTGCCAGGGCAAAACAGTAGAGCTGACCCTGGCTGTGTGAGTGAGGGGGTCGGGCTCTGAGGGCCAGAGAGCAGGAGAACTGGCCCCACTCCTTGCTGAAAGCTGTAATAGGTGAACTAGCTGAGGCAATGTTGGAGAGCTCATGGCGTAGTAATGAGGGAAAGCTAAGGAGCTGACCAACTCAGCTACCACCGAGGCCCAGAACCGAGGCTAGAGTTGGCCCACCCCAGCATCCCCCAAACCTATGAACTGTTGGAGCGTGTGAAAGGGATGAACCTACCGATCCAAAACAATAGGATCTCCATGGCACAGGACAAAAACAGGATATCCAAGAGGACCCCCAGTGAAAGCCCATAATCGATGTTGTGGCAGAAACCAGAGGCCTCAAGCCAGACCAATGACTCGTGGTAATGAACACTTGAATCTAAAGATGAACGGACTTAAGAGCAAACTGTGTGTCTCAGTGGGCCACACTACAGCTTCCATGACAAGGTTCTTCTTTCTTGTTTTGTTTTGGTTTTGATTTTTCTTTTAAATTTGGTTTTGTTTGGGGCAGGAGGTTGGAAGAGCCAAGGGCGGATGCGAGGTTATAAATGGGATTGGAATTCATGCTGTGAAATCCACCAAGAATCAATGAAAGTAAAAATAAATGAATAAATAAACAAATAAGTAAATAAAAGGAAAGTAGCTAAAAAAAGATTCATCAATATTGTCATAAGTACCATTTGCTTATTTTCATCCTCTGTGACAACTTGGTGTATAACTAATCATAATTTATTTACTTAATCGACTTGTTTGGAATCGTCTTCAGCTTTGAGTTTTATTAACAATAATGTTGAGACTATTTCTTCACACAAACTTTGATACATTTTAACATGGTCTGCATCATTTGGAAGCTTTCTTAAAGCACTAATGGCTGGACCTCCTCCCCAGAGGTTTGGATGTGGTGGTACCCAGGAATTTACATTTTTTTTTAAATGAATGCCCAGGAGACATTGATGCTTACTGGCCTGGGAATTATCCTTTGAGACGACAGGTCTGGCTCTAGGTACTCAGCCTTGGCCCACAGACTAGCAGAACGGACTTCACCTAGGAGGCCTCAGCCCTGTGGACTTTCAGATTTTATTCTACACCTACACAATTAGAAGTTAATTCTAACAAGGTCCTTGTGATTTAGGTGTGCATTAAAGTTTGAGATAAATCGCTGTAGGTTATAAGAAACCTGAAATAGAATTTTTGAGGTTGTAGAATAGAGAGACCTTTAATATTTCTAGATAATATTGACTTGATTTTATATTATATTTATAATTTACACACCCATTGCCAGAAATTGATATACATGAGTAGCTATCTCTTAGGTAAAGAAAAATAGTTATCTTTTAATTTTGATGAACTTTCCAAAATTATATTTAATTTAACATCCTCCAAATTTCTTCTCATTGCCTCCTTAAATGAGGACAGGAGTTAATCAAATAGTGTAAGTTCCTTACTTATAAACTCACCCTTTTAAGTGTAGAGAAAACTATAAGCTCTATAGAGAGTTAAGAAAAAAATAATCATTGAGGATTGAAAACTGTTCGAACACAGCAGTTACCCTTACTTGAAGAGGTGATGCTGACCAGTGGCCAGAACATTTTTTAAAAATATTTTAGATAAACAAAAGCAGGACAAATTTTTAAGAAAAATAGTCAGTATTGGAGATACTTACAATTTTAACAGAAGAACTTTCCAACAGAAGCAGTGTGATCATTTTTCTCAGATGTAAAATCAATACTTAGAAAAAATAAGATCTAAAACCAGAAAGAGGACAATTGGGGAAGAGAAAGGGGGCAGAAGGAGGGTAGCAGAATAAAAGAGAGTATGGAGGGAATGAGTAGAATCAAAGTAGTGACACACATGTGTGATAATATGAGAATGAAACCTATTATTTTGTACAGTAGCTATCTAATTAAGTGATGTGATCTTAGCTTTTTCCTATTTGCATAAATTTTGCATACTGAGAATAAATTGGCTTAAGAATTCCATATTAGGTTCAACAAATACCTTGTTGGCATGTGTGCTTTTATACATATATATATGTGTGTGTGTGTGTGTATATATGTGTGTGTGTGTGTACATATATATATATATATATATATATATCTCGTCCTTAATAAGGTATGTTCTTTTTTCTGAGGTACAAGAAGATTGGTGGAGCAAACCCAGCTTTCTGTTCTCTCTTTCTTACTCTTTTAGATATTCATTTTAAAAGCTATGAAAATATCAGCTGGGTGGCACATAAAACAGGAAGAATCATTTACCATAACAAAAGAAGTATAAGCAGGAAGAAAATCCAAACAAAACCACTTCTAATATTTTTGTACAACTTCGGATATACCTTAAATTATATTTCATGCAAGAATGACATGAAAGCTAGTTTTGAAATATTTTATGTATTTAAATACAAAGATTTAACATTCCACTTAATGTCTTTTTAATTGTACTAATATTATGGTGGTTTGAGCCTACTTAAGGATAATTAAGCATAGAACAATAGCTTTAAAAGTGTAGCTCTTTTTATAATATAATCACTTATGCTAAATGCACTATAAATTGAAATAGCAATAATGTTGGAGACAAAAATAAGCTTGCAAGGAAAGTCTGTAATAGCTTAACATAATGATGTCATTACACATTATAGATACAAATGCTAAGCTTCGCTAATAAGGGTGCTCTGGATATTTTCATTTGTTTTCTCATTCAAGTGTTATTACTTTACCACTGATACCTTCCTACAGTCAAAAGTCTAATCAATTAGAAATCTCTCACTGGTCTCCATTAAGCAGGAGGATATTTCTTTCTTCTTTGTTTGTATATTGGCTCCTCAAAGACCTAAAGTTCTCACTAGCCAAAGTGAGTGTATGTACAAGTACCCAATTGATCATCACCATGGCAACTTGGTGCCTCCTTGATTACCAAAGCTATGCCCATGGCCATTCCTAAAGGTTTGCTGAGTTCTACAACTTAACTAGACTGATTCAACAGACCCACATACCTCCCCATCCAATGCTACAATCAGTAAATCATCCCATGATTATCTATCTTCCAATGATTATCTGGCATGCACACTCACTTTGTATTTTTTTTCCTGAGTATTTCAGCTTGCTAGGTCACCATCAAAGATCATTACCCATCTGATTGCAAATGCCTGTCAAATCTCTGTCTTACCCATTGGTAAATACATGGACAGAAAAGTTCCAATACTGCTGACTTGTGTGTAGTTAGCTATCAGCAAGTTTGCTAAAGTTGTTAGCAATATCTGGCATAAGATTCCTACCCATTTTAAATGGATTCATTTGACACAAGACTCTGGTATTACCCAACACACTACCAGCAGCCAATTCTTATGTGGCATTATATGAGGAACTGCCCATGTCTGTGCACCCTCAAATTTATCTTTCACCAGCCTCCTTAACTGATGAAAGTTTCACCATGGGAAACACTTCATACTACAGTTAAGGCATTGCCTCCAGGAAGTCCTAATAAAATAAAAACAACCAGAACATCAGTATAAGTGAGACTTTTAATTAAAAGACTCCTCTTAATTAAAAGATGCATTACGTGATCTTGGGGTGCCCAGTCACAATTGGTACTTCACAATTGGTACTTCAATGCAGTCCCTATAACTAAGGCTCAGGGAACATCATGGAAGGGGTAAAAGGATTATAAGAGCTAGATGACCAGACCTTTGCTACAAGATAGTGTCTTCTAGACATGCCAGGGAAGGTGCACCTGTGAAATCACAACAATATGGTCACTTAAACATGACCTGGATAATGACAATCCCAGTTGACATACCAATGGGAAAGGAGGAAATTTCCCAATGCTATATGCTTAGATGAAGGACGACAGGCAGTCGATGACTGCTAAGGGAGAGGGAATCAGTTTTCTCCAAGGCTGAGAACCCAGATAGGTCATCAAATCCCAAGTGTTCAGCCCTAAGCCCATGTACGTTGGCAGATTTTGGGAGGATCTGGGGTGTGTGTGTGTGTGTGTGTGTGTGTGTGTGTGTGTGTGTGTGTGTGTAGCAATATTAATTATAAAAGAGGTCATGAGAGGGAGTGTGGGAGGCACAGAAAGAATTGGGAGGGGGAGTGAAAAATGATGTTCTCCAGAAATTATTACAAGATTTAATTTGAATTTTTAAAATAACTTGTGTGTGTGAGGGTCTATTCACATTAATGCAGGTGCTCACAGAGATTAGAAGCCTTGATCCCCTGGAGCTGATGTTACAGGCAATTGTAAGCTACTCAATACAATGCTGGGAACAGAACTCGTGTCCTCTTTAAGAACAATGCGTACTATTAATCTCCGAGCCATTTCTCCAGCTATGTGACTCTTGAGAAGCCCACGCATATACTGTATGTAAACTATCCTTCCCTTAAATGCTGCTATGCCTTAATGCTTATACATCTATATTATTCCTTTTCCTGATGAACATTGGTCTGTAGCACTCAAACTTTTGGACACAGATGCGTTTATTCTAAGATATATTGAAACACAAGATGAAAGCTGCAGTGGGAGTACGAATCTATAAATATGGGGAGAACTATTAAAGAGCTTTCTTGCTGTATAATCCTTCCATCCACTAATCCATCTGAGTCAATCCATGTCAAGCCTCACCCCGCTAATGCCATTTTGTCCTCTATTTTTGAATGTATCAGTTTCTCACTAATTAGCCCTAATGGGATCCAATGGCTGGGATACAGAAACAAGAATCGGCCCTACCTATGTCCCACCTGTGCCCTCCTTGTACGACGACCTTTCTGTCCCTAATGGCACTCACTTAGAGCAAAACTGTGACTTTTCCCAGACGTCTCATCCCAGTAGGTGTGATGTAAGACCTACCATGAAACTGGATCTATCAACCTGGTGTCTGGTATCAGCTGTGAGGTTCCAGGAATTCTCTCTATTGCCTCAATAAAGTCCTTGTTTTAAGATGCATATTGGGGGGTGGGTAGCAAGAGTTGAACCCTTGCATGAATGTGATCATGAAATTAGCTAACAGAAATGCACAATGATACATAAAGCAGTTTTGATAGAAATAAGAAATAACTCTGCAGGAAATGGCATTTTACATGATAACTTCAACTTTAGGGACATTCTTGACAATCATCAAAAAAACGTAGGTGTGTGTGAGAGTCCTGAGAGGGGAAATGGGGTCAAGGGGAAGCCTGCATTAGATCTGCATACCAGTTGGTGCAACCTCATCACCCATTTACAATTCTACATGTAAGAGCACATTTACCTAGAAAGAATGAGCTATCCTAAAGCACAATGGGATAGTTAGTAGTTGAGATTACTGCTTATGTGTCATCTGACAGCTCCCCAGAGCTTTAGAAAAAGACCACAAAATCTTTCCAAAGCCAGCATCAGCACATGGGAGCCTTTCCTAAGAACACAAGACAGAAACACTCCTTAGGAACACTTTGTTGTGCTTCTCGCCCTCTCTAAACTGGAATTCTGCCACCCCACCCCCAATCCAGAGAACCTGTATATCCTCAGTGATTTCATCTACTCAGCTTTTGTAGCCTTAGAATCTTAACTACCGTTCCTGTTGGAGCATGTGTGGGAGTGTGTGCATGAATGAGGAGGAGAGAAGGTGATTGGACTCCATAAAAGTTCTGAATTGTGTTATATTTCATTGCTTTCAAATATCTGTCGCTATAACTCACACTAAACACATTTACCTCCTAAGAAGTGGTACTCCTGGGTACACGGTAACCAGCAGACACTGCTCTATTATTATTAACACTAGTTATTATCTACAGTCTCATTTGTGAAGCAATTTTGATATGAAAATATTTAATATTGAAAAATATAGAAAAATCTAGACTTCTTAACAAGGAATCCTAGACTATAAGAAATACAAGATCAAGAGAATTCATCATCCTTAGCTTTTACAAACCTTTATTTGTTACAGAATATTGTAGTTCAGAACTTACATATAATTTATTCTGACTCTAAAAGAACAGATTAATTCTATTCTAAATTTAGTAAAGTTCAAAATGTAGAAACTGCCGGGCGGTGGTGGCACACACATTTAATCCCAGCACTCGGGAGGCAGAGGCAGGCGGATTTCTGTGAGTTCGAGGCCAGCCTAGTCTCCAAAGCGAGTTCCAGGAAAGGCGCAAAGCTACACAAAGAAACCCTGTCTCGAAAAACCAAAAATAAATAAATAAATAAATAAATAAATAAATAATTTAAAAAATGTAAAAACTGAGTGTAACATTAGCTGAAATAAATGAATGATAACCAGATAACAAATATTGCATGACCATTTTTGAGGACTAAGTACAGTGAAAATGAATAATTTACTTGTTTGAAATATGATACCAGGGATCTCTACTGGCCTTATGCAGACTAGATTGTAACAACATAAATTAAAGGTAGAAAAGAGCCATAACTTTACTGTTTTCTTAATAACCGTTTGCAAGGAGATGATGCAACACATTACTGGCCCACAGCAGAGTAGCTACATCTAAGAGTTTATTTGCATCTCATGAAGAACATTGGCCTGCTTTTCAATTTACTATGGAGGTCCATGATATATCATCTTAGGTGGCAGGTCTCCTCACCTGATGGACATGTGGTTCTGAGTTTATCTGGGAGTATGTCCACTTTAAATAGATCTAAGTGGGACTGTCACTGTGGGGTTGATAGCCATGGTACTGGCTCAGTCATCATGGCACTGAATTTTGAGGGCTGAATTTCATCAGTGGTGCTTCATTTTTTATTGAGATAGAATATAGCATGTAAGGATGCAGTCAAGAATCAGGAAAAGGCTTTGGAAATAAAATATTTAGCACAGTTGGGGAGGGGGTAGGGTATATGAAAAAAAAACAGGCTTACCCTGGAGGCATCAGAAGTGGCTAGAACGGAGTGAGGGTGCCCTGGCTAGTCCTTATGTGATGGCTGGTTTTATGAACAGATCAGGAAATGTTAGACCAGATGACACCTGGAGATCTGCTCTCATCATCCACCCAACCCAACCTACATCTCTCTGGCTGCCATGGTTACAAGCTGTGAGGGCTCTCTGTGGTCTAGCTTGCTTAACTTGTCTTTAATAGTTAGTAAACTCACTCTCAGGCAGTACCTGTAGGGACCTAAACCCTCTCTGCTTTAGTACCAGAGCATAATGAGGTGGATTAAGAGTTGGAGACCTGACTACTTACAAAAGCCTTTAAATGGATTAGAACGTGTTGTTTTCCTGTGCAGATAGCTTAGGCCACTTTAAACATAATGTAATCATAATGCCAGGGACTTAGCAATCTTTCATTTCTGATCTGAAAGCACGCTATGAACAAAGGCTTATCACCATTTAGTAAAAATGGAAAGGGTGGAGCACAATTATAGTAAAATGGAAGTTGGATTTTGTAGCTGTTCTGCAGGTATCATGTACTTAGAATTGTTGCTTGTGCCATTCAAGTAAAAGAGGATAAATTTGCAAAAGAAAGGAGTTTAAAACCGGGATATCTACATTAGTTGTCCAGCTGAAGCAAATTTACATGGTGATTATTTAATATTCCAATGTTTTTGCCTATGTGTGCAGAGGCCAATACTTTATTAGGTTTTTCTATGTATTGCATAGATTCTTATATAGATAATTGCTGAGCTGTCCCACCCAGGGAGCAATTATTGGATCCCAACACAGTAATAAAACATAAGTTCAGATACACTCTAAAAATGAGTATATAGAGTAAAACTGAGAGCCATTATTTACCGTTGCTTTTAATTTTTTAAATGTTTTTGTGTGGGGGTGTTTTGTCTGTATATATATCTGTGCCCCACATGAATGTAGTGCCATCAGAGGCAAGGAGATGTGGGATCCCATGGAACTAAAGTTATGGATAGTTGTGAACCACTATGTGGGTGCTGGGAATTGAATCCCCATCCTCTGCAAGAGCAGCCAGTACTTTACCTGCTGAGCCATCTCTCCAGCCCCTACTGTTATTTTTTTGTGAGAAACTAGATGATACACACTTTCATTGTATGCATGTTCACTGAGGCCCTAGCATGTATGAAACACTGTTAAGTATTGAGGGTATACTAGTAATAGACAGAGCAAAGAATTTGAGGAAAATGGGTGTTCATGTTATATTCTGGCATATGTTAGTATTTAGAAGGTGAGCACAGGAGAAAAAGCAGGAAAGGAGCTGGAGAAAGAGGCTACAATGTGGTAAAAGCAGCACCAGGAACCTGGAGTCTCACGGGTGAATGATAATGGAAGACACCAAAGCAGGAGAGAGAGTAATTAATTAGACAGGCGCTGGGAAAGAGAAAAATAAAAAGAGGAAAAAGGCATTAGCTTGGTCTCAGAGGAAAGCACTAAATCTGAGTGTACTGAAAAGGAAGAAGGAGGCAGGGGAGTGGGCATGGTCACTACAGCAAAAGCATTTCAATGAGGTTTTATAATGAATGAAAGAGAAAGAAATGGGGGTAGTTCAGTTCTCTGGATGTCCAGAGAGTTCTTTAAGTAAGTTGGTGGTATAATAGCAAGCATGTTTGATGATTAATAGATAAGGAGAAAGCCATGACAATTGCTGGAAGGAAAGTCCTAAGACTCTGAAATGAGGCCACTCCTAAGCACAGGCAAGGGATCCAGCTTTGATGGATGCAGGCACATCTCATGTGTAGAAATCAAGAGTCAGCATGTGGGAACAAACATAGACAGATTGCTGACTTCAAAAGGAGGAAGATGGGAGATTTGTTGGCTTTCTTTGGAATGAACTTTTGAATGAACGTTGTAGAGTTGTGGCATAGAATTTATGAGGACTGAGGAAACAGTGGCATGAAAACCTAGAAACATAGATTTACACTCTTGCTTTTCCCCAGTAATACTCAGCTACTTGAAATGACTTTAAAGATGAACAGGAATGCTAACTAGCTAGTGGACTAAGTGGAATCAGAAAAATAAAGTAATAAGGAGAAATTAACATTACCAAGGGATTAAACGTTTAGAGGTAATCAATGTCTGTGGTTACAGAATCGAATACTAAAGGCAAGACCTAATAAGTGATGTCATCATCACTGTCGACTAGAGTAAAATGATGAAGAAAAAAGACATCTAAGGTGCCACAAGAAAAAGCATGATGGCTTTGAAGAGGCCATAGGATAGGTAACTCTACAAATGGATTTTTAAAAACCTAGGCTTACACTAGTAGCTTCTGTAAGACACAAGTTCATTTCTATCTCTGATTACAGCCTCAATACAAGGAGGAAGTCCATGGAGATGTGTTGCTGTGATGTGTGGCACAGACACTGAGAGAATCAGAGACTCTGGCCTCTTTCTCTAGCCCCTATAAGTGGCTCTCATTCATGTGTTCAAAACTGGGTCATCATTTTCATACGCAGAGGGATCGTTAGGAATAAGCTGCTTTCTGTTCATATCACTTCTATTCACATGCTCTGACCATATCTTCATGGTCATATGAGACACGTGAGGACTCCTCATATGGCTGCACTTCCTAATCAGGAATTATTGTTAGTTGACCTAATGACTAGTCTTTACTCAAAGGAGTACAATGTCATGAGACATGGTGATCTCTTCTACAAATGTAACTCTACAAGAATAATGGCAGTTGCTTTTCTTAGTCTGTTTCCTGTTGCTAATTACCACAGGTTATGTGAACTATATAGAAGAGAGGTTTATTTGACCCATGGCTTTTCTCTGAGGTTGACGGGGTTGCATTTGATGATAACTTTTGGGCTGGCAGTGTCCCCAGTTATAGTGGGGTATCACTGTGCTCCAGAGACCTAGCCAAACTGAAATTTATAGCTGACTCATTTTTAAAAATAACACATTTACCCATCTATCTACCAATCAATCTATTAATTAAAGGAATGTATTAGTTCATTCATGAAGTCAAAGCCATAATTAGTTGTTAATGGTCCCATCTGGTCCCACCTCTCAGCATCTCATAATTTAGATTAAATTTCCATCTGTGTTTGTGAGGGACAATCATAATCAAACCATGGCAGTGGTGATGGGTATATGTCCTTTGATCTAAGTTTTGTTTCACAGAAGCAAAACTTAATCAATGTCTGTACCTTCTTTATAAGTTCCATCTGTTGAGTGCTCATTATGTGCTAAAATATGAGCAGGAAATACTGACAGGAGTCCTAATGGGCCCTAATCTCAAGGAGTTCAAATTCTCCCAGTGAATATAATGAAGCCAGTCAAATATGGCTTCATTGTATTTTGATTGGCTTCGTTATATTTTGATATAGGTTTGATATAGGGTGACAAACCCTATATCATAACAATTAGTGCAATAAGATCAATATCCGATATAATAATATATAGTTTACAGATAAGTAAACTGAGGCTGTCATTTGAGCCAAAGTTGCAGCTATTAAATATTAAAGCTGGATATAGAGTCCTTCTTTGTGATTTATAAGAACAAGGGATTTTTAAGATTGTCATTCTGAATGTCATGAAGAGCAGGTTTGCACAAAATCAGAGAGGAGAGAGAGAGAGAGAGAGAGAGAGAGAGAGAGAGAGAGAGAGAGAGAGAGAGAGTTGTAGATTCTAATCATAAAAAAATAACTTTGAGAGCAATTGTTTAAGAAGTGTGTAGAAATAGGTCAGTGCACAGCAGACCACACAAGATGGGGTTCTGAAGAAGAGAGGAAGCAGCCAGCTGTTACATTATTATTCTCATTATTCCTGCATGGAAGTCAATTTACAGTTACATAAGGCACCAATCTCTCCCGAGGCCATAGTGGACCAAAATAGCCAAAAACGACATTACACAGCCTCAGCGTTCACTCCGTCTGCCAACTTTAGTTCCCCAAAAGTTCTGCCTGCTTTCAGAAATCTAACAACCTCAGAAAACAGGCATTTAGCACGTGGGAAATATTTTTTAAAATACTTAGAAAAGCACTTTTTGCAAGGAAGCCCCAAGACTGTTGTTTTGAGCAGTGGTGACAGCCCCCATGCCAAATGTTTCACTTCCTAAGACTCTTTAGCAGGGGCGTTGGTTTGGGCAGGTGCTCTGGCATAGTTTAAGATGCACCCTCGTTAATTCAGTGTTTCATCTAGGAAATCACAGAATTCATCTCCCCGCCATCTTCAGAGGGTTAGGTCACTTACAGGAACTATGGGAAAGGGAAATGGGGAGGAAGTAACATCTAGGTCACAGTGTTTGGCAGATTTTGAGAGCATGGAACCCAGTTCTTTACACAGACTTTATGGGGTCTTATGCTTTAGAAACAATCACTTGGTCAGGAAAACAGTTCAGGAAGACACAGTGCGTTTTTTTTTATCGAGTTCACCAAAATAATGGAAAATCCATGTAAAATCTGATGTTGTTAGTAAAAAGTATAGTCTAGCCTAGTGGTATGCACCCAATGGTGATAGCCACAAGAAAGGTGAGGCAGGGGGAATTACATGAGTTCCAGAGTGGAAACCTGCATGGGCAACATACTAAGATTGGCTCACAGAAATAATAAAGATTATAGAGAGTGATTGGGCAAATTATTCTTGCCTAAATGAAGAAATACTTCAGTAGAAAATTGAAATAGGCGATTTTCATTAAGTACATAGCAAATGGGGAAGGGGTGTTAACAAAGATAGTGATGAGGGCAGAAGAGTGTGAAAGTTGGAATCTAGGCTCCCTGTTAGGGGTCCTGAGCAGAGGACTCCATCAACTGATTATACCACGTGCGATGATACAGTTGTCAGACATCATAATTTTCATCTTACGGTCTAAACATACCTGTGAATAACACCAACATTCTATCATAAATTGCTGCTCTGAGCTGTCTTGAAACCTAGGTTTCAAAATGATGAGAAACATAAAATCCTGAAGAGTGGAACCGAGTAGTTTTCCTCCATCTTGGGCATTATTTTGGAGGAACGAGTTCAGAAACCTCTCATGAATCTCTGCTAGTTCACATTTCCTTAAGTTGCTCCTCCAAAATAAGATCTTTGAGTCAGTTAATAGGTTAGAGCATGAGCAACGTTAGACAAGGAAATGTGGAAGATGCTTTCAAACTATCGTCCTGAAATAAAATACCCTTGTTGGAAATGGGAAAATCAGTTTTCTCCAATTATCAACCACACTCCAGGTCAAGCCCCATGCCCAGGAGTAGCTGGCCAACACAAAACATAATCCATGCTTGTGTGTGTGTGTGTGTGTGTGTGTGTGTGTGTGTGTGTAGGTATGTTTTGTTTTGGTATTTTTGTCATGTTGAGTTTTTGTTTGTTTGAGCCTTTTCGTTCTAGGTCTTTTTTTGAAGAGGCTTCATGAAGCATGAAGTTGGGTGAGTAGGGAGGTGGGAAGATTCTGAGAAGAGTTAGGAGAGAAGAAAGAATATGGTCAAAATATATGGTACGTTAAAAAAAGTGCTTTAAATATTTGTACTTTTTAAGAAAATGGTAGAAGGTTTAAATTAGTAGAATAATTTACACAGCTCTACACTCATTAATGGTAACCTCAGAAGCCTGTCCAGTGAGACAACACCACAGTGTAGAACCATTCTTGCATGTAATATGGTGTGGATGAAACAGGCGTTAGTTACAATCCTCAGAGTTCCTCCACTAAGTAACCCACCAGACAGTCTCTGCTCCAAGCAAAGGATTGAAACACCAAACTACAGAGCATGCAAGAGCGAAATAGACACCTGTCGGGAGGGAAGACTGCCACAGGCTTGGCTTGGCTTGCTTCCTTTGCCAAGTGACCATTGCCTGCAGGTTAAGGCTTCTGACAGTTCACTAGGTCGTAACCATAACACAGATAAGAGGGCATGTAACCAAAAACCGTCTCCACACAGTTTAGTGACATAATTTGTTCCTCTGCTTCTCCAAATATCTAAATGGAAATCTCTAAATGTTGACTCACACCAAATGAAAATGTGCAACACCATGGTACCTTAATATTACCCGATTTCCCTGAATATCTCATCAGGACAGGGCACAGAGTAATACACTCAGGATAACAAACATTTAAAAGGTTTAAAAGTCTATGCGGTACATTAGTTTACTGCATTTGGATGTTAACGAAAAGGATGATGATTTGAGTCCACTCAGGGATGACAGCCCTTCATTTGGGCCAGAAAGATGGCTCAGTGAGTAAAGACACTTGCCACCAAGCCTGAGGACCTGAGTTTGATTCCAAGGACCCAGATGTCGAGAGGACCATTGATCATTTGTCAATCTAAATTTCTCCCTCTC